>KZ651652.1:277950-300549 GCA_001010745.2 Gerris buenoi
CCTAAGTGATGGCCTAATTGCAAGGTTCGAACAAGTGGTTCGTCCTACCCGTTCTAGTAGGAAGTACTAGACTACTACTACTACTCCTAGGTAAACAAACTCATTTACGGCTTTAAGATCACATCCTCCTATTTTAATGTTTCTCTGCAGAAGCCGTCGACCCTCCTCCGCTGACATTTTCATATACTTGGTCTTTTTTTCATATTATGAGCCCCATTTTTAGGCATTCTTGCTTCAGCGTCACAGTCATTTCCTCTAGCGAGTGCATAGTTCTGGCCACCAGTGCAATATCATCGGCATACGCGCATGCTTGTTTAGTTTTATTGATAATGCTGCCCCTTAGATTGAGCTGCTTCATTGCCAGATGCAAGGCTAGGCTAGGCCCACTTGAAATGATCTGCCTAGTTTCCTCCTACCAGTACTTTGGCTTTGGTGTCATGCATGGTCATTTTAACAAGCCTCACTAGTTTCTTTACGTTTAACTCTGTCAGGCCTTTCAGCAACGCTTCTCTGTTAACACTGTCAAAGGCTTGCTGGAAGTCTACAAACAATACAACAGACAGAGCCGTTATATAAGGATTATTTTTGTACTTTGTACAGAGACCTAAAACCAAAAAAAAAAAAATTTACGTGACACGGCACAAGGCATAAAGTTTACTTCAGAACGATCTCATAGCTTCCGCCACCTTCGGTAAGCTTGGAAGCAATATTCTTTAGTAAAATTGGACAGATTTCACACAAGTGTTATGTGCTACAAACAGCCAGAAATGCAGTCCTTTTAATATAAGGACCTTTGAGCAGGATTGGATTTAACAATAGTAAAAAGGCAAAAATAATCTGCAAATTTTAGAGTAGATTAGATCGCGAGTGTGATTGTGTATATGTGAAATCCTAACAGAAATCGCTCCTCGGACCGAAAGCTTTAGAAATTTAAAGTTGGTTTTATATTAACTGACTCATTAATGCAACCTCGTCTAGCAAATAAAAATAAAATATACTACAGGACAAATAAGATTTCCAAAATGTAATTAGCAGAAATAGCTACACTACCTGATTGAAATGTAATAATGAGGTGATTAAATGGAGAGATTTAAGCTTTAGTTGAAAATCAGTTTAGAGTGGTTGTTAATGTGAAATGTCTTGTTTGTGCTGAGTTAAAGGCAAAGGTCTCTAGGAGAGTAAATATCGTGGGGCTCGAGTCAATATTAGATCTGTGCCTGTAACTAAGAGCCAGTACATACGACTTTCAAATCAATCAATATTTTCTTTGATCAGTGTCAAAGCTTATTGCTTTAGCAACCAGGTAAAGAGAGTCTATTACATTTTTAATCACAATTTTCTCTTGACAGTAACAACAAAACCAAATCGTAAAGGAGTGTGTATGTAAAAAAAGGCATATGTATCTATTTATACCCTTAACTTACAAAGCAGAATCTACAATTAATTTTTAATTTATCTTCTTTATTAATCAAACACTTAATGTATTTGACACTGCATGTGATGAAGAGTAAAAGGTGTTCTTATAAATACTTAACTTAATCTGACGCTTTTCTTTTCTGGGTGCTTTATTTATTTTTTGGCAACATATTATTCGCTAATGTTAAATGCTTTGTTGTTAGATTACAATAGCCTTTTATTATTTTATTTTTATTTTTTACCACTTCGACAGCACATAGTATTATTTGTTTTGCGTCAATTAATTTCCCCTTAGATTAGAGTGATCTAAGTCGACATGAATTTTAGCTTGTTACTATCCCAGAGCTTAAGTTCAAGAAGGTAATTTTAAATTCAGTTAGCATAGTCTACATTTAAATATTTGAAAATTTATAAATTCTTATCACAATTATCACTGTTATCAGACTATGCTAACTGAATGCATAAAGGTTAATTGGTGAATTATTTTGTTAAAGAAATGTAAGCTTTACTTAAATTCAACATGTATAGTATTACTTCTGTAAAAAAAAGTATACTACGGAAGTATAAAATAAATATTATTATACCAAGGTGAGTAGCAACAGTTAATATTATTAGAAGTTATAATTGATAATACGTAAATAGTAATACAAAAATTAAATGTAAAATTTACGGAGAGTGGTCTACTTAAAATGTCAAATTGAACAAACCTATTAACAAAGTTAACTAAATCAGTTTATTAATTTGGTGACTAATCAGTACATAAGATATTAAGGCATGCATTTCCCCGTAATATTTCGGGTCAAAAAGTAAAATAAACTTATAGTATTTATAGTAAAGAAGAGTTATGCTGTGGAGAAAGCATTGAATATTTCAAAGACTCTAATTCCGGTTGAAGCGTATATCAGACCAGTGGATTGCAAGAAAAGTAAAGAAAAGCTAGAACATTAGACGTCGAGAAACAAGTACCGAATATATCTTCCTTTAGCTTCCACACATTTGTTTACCACGCCTTGAAATATTGCTCAGGGAAAGGTAAGACTGTAAGTAATGTGGGATAGTTTTACAGAGAAGGCGTGATTGGGCTGGATGCACGGAGCGACGAAATATTTGTAAAACAGCAAATCTTAGTTTAACAATGAAGGACGAAGGAGGTAAAGAAAAAAGGTAGAGACAAATTAGACGACCTTTTTTTCTGGGGAGTCCGTGTACGCGGACAATTTAGGCCAACAACAAATAGGCTCAGGTTAATAATTGAATGGTGAGAGGTAAGAAGAGAACCTTGGAGGTAAGGAAAGGGAGTGAGGTGAAGGAAAAAGCGTGATTTCCCTTGAGTGCAGTTGGCGGCAGTGTGTTACTCCTAAGAANTACACCGCATGCATTATTCAACCTCAACGACCTAACAAAAAGTACACCCCCCTCCTCACTGCCTTCCAACCTTCAAATAATTTTAAATATACTTTTTTATCCATTCCTTTATTTTTAGGAAGAAGCGGATTTAATATTTCTGAAGATAATTCCTCGAATCTAAAAACTATTTATAATATTGAACTATTTCTATTTCTACAAATATGCTTATGGTTTCATATTCTGTTGTTGTTTTTATGTTGCAACTGATATTGATTGGTTATCTAAAACTATTGGGAGTATTGGTTGTCGATCATAATGATTTAAGCTGTAATAAAGAAATATAGTGGAATGATC
Source organism: Gerris buenoi (assembly GCA_001010745.2). Classification (NCBI taxonomy): domain Eukaryota; kingdom Metazoa; phylum Arthropoda; class Insecta; order Hemiptera; family Gerridae; genus Gerris; species Gerris buenoi. The sequence continues at coordinate 281,068 of KZ651652.1, forward strand.
ACAATTAACAGGAGGCAAAATGAATAAAATTAAGAAGTTTTTTTTTAAAAGTATTTTATTCTCATCGGAGAAAAATTATTTACATGGACTAACAACAAACATGTGGATTCCAGTTTATCACATAATTGACACATTCCTCTCTCTCTCTCTCTCTCTCTCTCTCTCCCTTGTTTTTGAGAAACAAGGGAAGGGGAGATGGTATCTTAACTATCCTGGATCTCAATTTGTGTAGTAAAACTTTGACGTCAGCGGTTCTATACTAGAAACCCATAATGTATTTATTATTCAATGGAATTTCCCCGGACGAGTTGAATTCACCTAAAAAAATCTTCTCTTATGAAACCAAATCCATGAGAATTTACTGAGCACAGTGATCGTAATTACTAAGTAGTCTACATAATCTTTGATATAAAGAAATGGCGATAGCATATTTATAACCTTTTCTCTCTCTAGCTGTTACGTTTTTTATTAGACTATCAGAGCTTCAGTGCGAAGAAACGAAATTTTAACTTCTGACATCTACATTGTGAAAGATCAATTGACTTTAAATTTATAAATTTACAATTTTCCTTGAGTCGTTAGTCATTAATTACCACCATCTAACTTTATTTAATTCCTAAGAAGTTAGGTTTTAATTATAATTTATAATTGTCCCTCATTTCAAAATGAAACATGAAACTCACTATATGCTACCTTATGCTCCGATATTCTATACGTCACACATCAATCGGATTACATTTAACCAATTCCTACATTAGAGGTGGTTAGCTATAAAGTATTAATTACACACTTGCACCTATAATGTCTCCAGTTAATAAATATATCACATTCGTTAACATAGAAAGCATTATGTCCCTCAAATAAAGTATCCTCCATATTAATCTCTTTATAGTATTATATTTAGTTTAAATAGATATTATTAACAGTCAATAATAATCAATTTATCAAATTTGTTTGTTATTTTGTTAAAGAAAAGTATTAATTTTTAATTAATATCTCATTCCTATATTAAAGAGAAATTATAAATTAAAATTAGAAATGAACTATTACCCTCTAATAAGTATTTAATTGAGAATCATCAAATAATTACTATCAGAAAAGTAATGACCCGAAAAGGTTAACGGAGATAAACGACGTAGTCATAACAAGCTCATTCATTTCTTCTCTACATTACTGTTATCAAAAGGCACGTGGAATTATAATGAAATAGACAAATTATAGATATATTTCTCAAACATTGTTGATCTCTTATCTTCAGTTCTTTTTTGCCGGTGGCTGGGCTCATTATAACAATAGAATGTGGAAATTATTCCCTGTCTTTTTCTGCACAGGTAAATAATATGCCACGTAAGGTATTACGTTAAAATAAGAAATTGTTTAGTTATAATAATTGATTGTCAAAAATTATTATTAAAACCATTGAAACAATATTAAAATACAGCTAAAACAAATTAATTAAGAGTATTACTTAATTATAAACTATATATTTATTTGTCTATAGTCATTCTTGAAATTGGTGAAAATGAGAAATTAAAATTAAAAAATAAAAATCAAGCTTTCTTTCTTTGCTCAGTAAAGCAAAGAAAGTTTAGTAGTACAGTAATACTATTTCAAAAAATAGATTTTTTCCCAGAAGAGCATCTTACAATGGCTGTGACAATGGTTTTATTCGTCTCAGCATCCATTTTTTGTGATTTTATATTAGGTGAGGCTTTAAAAATAATTATTATTAATATGACTGCTATTTATTTGTAGCTCTTCTTAGAAATGCGGCACTTGAGGAAGTCAAGGCTTACAATTATGCGGATGAAGAATTATTTGATTTTAATGAAACACCCGGTGGCAATATCAGGAAAGAATGGTACATGTTACCTCACCCAGAGGTAGGCACTCCTCCAAAAATACCTTTCCTCCCATTCTTCGTAGGTTACGAAGGAGTACCGGCTCGTTTGTCCGAAAAACTTGATTTAGTAAGAGATGTCGTTAACCTAGCTGAAAGAATTGCCGATGAAATGAGGAATCCAGACCAGATTACCGGACAGCACACACTAACAAGTTTTAACACGATGGTACATCTTCTTAAAACTGCTTCTGAAGAAGAAATTAGAAGTATGACTGCACAGCTATTCGTTAAATTGAAACCTGGAATAGACTCTTTCCGTTACACTTCGTGGATAGTGCTCCGAGATGCTGTTGTGCACGCGGGAACTGGTCCATCAATCATAAGTTTACAGAAATGGATAAGAGACGAGTACGTTTATGGTGAAGAAGCATCACAATTAATTTCAACAATAACAAATACAGCCGAATATCCAACAGAAGAGTTTATGAGAGTTTTCTTTGTAAGTATGCTAATAACGAATCATTATGAAAATAACGAATAAAAATAAAAGAAATTGCAACTGGTAAAAGAGAGATATATTTAGTAGGAGAGCGTACTTCTTACAACTCCAAGTAAAATCAAAAAGTCCTCAAGAAACTTAAATTTAAAATAAAGATTTGATTTGACTTTGAGAATCGCTGAAAAAGGTTTAGTGAAAACGCAACTACTGACGTTAGTATCATTTTATCATATGTATTCCTTTATTTATTTATATATATATATATTTTTTTAGGACATTGTTAAAAATGCTGATACATACGAACAAATATATGTAAATTCAAGTTCAGTTCTTGCCTTCACGAGCTTAATTAAAAAGGTTTACGTTTGTCAAAAATCGATGGTTAAACGATTTCCAGTATATAGTTTCGGAAGGCCTGTACCCAAGACTTCAAAAGCTTTGGAATATATTTACTTGCCATATTTATTGAATAAGTTAAGAACTGCCATTGAAGAAGCAGACAGCCATAAAATACAAGTTTATATTAGAGCATTAGGAAACACAGCTCATCCTAAAATGTTGGCAATATTTGGACCTTATCTAAATGGTAATATTTTCTTAGTATCAATTATTTTTATTTTAATTAAAGAAAACATGAATTGAATTCGAAAATATGTATTGTGAATTTAATTTTTAGGAGAAAAAAAGATCTCGGACTTCCAAAGGTTGCTAATGGTGTCTTCACTTGATGCTATGACGCTGGTCCACCCTAACCTTGTCAGAACAGTTCTTTATAGGATCTACCTAAATTCAGGTGAGACTTCTGAGATTAGGACTGAAGCAGTAGCTCTTCTAATGAGAACCAATCCTCCGGTTGAAATTCTTCAACGAATGGCTGAAGCTACTAACTTTGACAACTCTGATCATATAAATGCTGCGGTCAAAACTGCAATTGAATCTGCTTCACTCGTAGACATAGGTGATGAACTGTAGGTATGAGTTTACTTGGCCAAAAATATACAACTTTTAAATTAAATAAGAATAATACATTTAAAATTAATTGCATACTGTTTATCATTTATAGGGCAAGAAATGCAAAAGAGGCCGTTAACATTTTAAGAGACACTAATTATGGTCTTCACTATTCGTCAAATTATATTCGAAGTTTTACTTCTAATGAGAATCTAGGTTACAAATTAAGATGGAATCATATTCAAAGTTCGGGTAGTATTCTACCAAGTTCCTTCTTTTTTACACTTCGTCCGAATATCGGAGGTTTTACGCAAAGAGCCTACAAAGTCAGTATTATTTTTAATCTAATTTTTATTTAAATCTCTGTTTAGAAGTATAACAAAGATTTATATGTATAATGTGTTTAGTATTCCTGGATGTCATCAAGCGTAGACGGCTTAGCGAATTTACTGGCGGAACAAATAATTCCCAACTCGGCCTTCCCACATCATGCAGACAGTACTTGGACTCCAGTAAACATCGCTAGAATGCTAGGAATGGAATACGATGATCGAAAACAGGTCGAAGGGAACTTTTACATCACTTTACATGGAGCAAGAAGATTTATTACATTCGATAACCATGCCGTTGAAGAATTACCCAGATGTAAAATCACTTAAATTATATAATATTGAATAGTACCTATTTTATTATTTTAATTTTATTTGTTTATTTTAATTCGTTTTGTCTTTTTAGTGGTTAAGTTTGCATCGTCTGCTTTTCGAATTGGGGATTCGTTCAACTACACTAAACTGTATAATCAGATTTCATTGAGATTTGCTTTTCCAACAGCGACTGGTCTTCCTTTTGTGTATACAATCGAACAACCGACAATATTATCAATAGTTGGCGATGCACGGATGAACTCATATCCTGATTTAGCAAATGGATCACCGGTAAAAATAAATCCTCCACAATATCTTAATTGGACATCTGATTTCACAGCCCTGTAAGTAATTTATTAAATTTTATTTTTTATTTTAAGGAATTTAGATACAATTATTTTAAGTCAATGAATAAAGGGTTTTATTTTGTTTTATAGATTTTCATCAAAAACTGAATCGAAATTGGGTTTCATCACACCATTCAACCATCAACATTATCTTGCCGGATATGATACAAACAGCCACATCAATCTTCCTCTTAGAGTAAAAGGAGATATCGATGTTGGAAACAACAAAATATGGGTTAAATTACAGCCTCTTTACGCCAACAAATACCAAAAGTTAGCTGAACTTAGCACAATGGCATATACTACCAAACACGATATTCTCAATCTCATTCCACCACAACTAGATGATAATACTGAAATCCTTCGCATCCGGCCAATCAAGAAGGTAGTATCTAAAAAGAAAATATATTTCTAATTGGTATCCGACGTATTTACCAAATAGTAACAACTCAACTTTAGTTAATAAAATGAAACTCAATCCTACAAATTAGGAACTAGGTCATATCGCAAGCCAAATTGTTGCGATTTATTCCAAGCATTATTACGCTATCGACAAAATCCATCGTACTTTAATAATTTTATTAACAACATCAAACCATTGACTAATTTGTAGGAGGATAGTTTCTTTGAAAGGTTAAAGGTGTCGTTCGTGGAAGCCTAAAGTGTGTTCTTTTTTGTTTTTACTCAAATCTATAGTCTTGGGGTCATCAAGTGAGGATGGACAAGTTTAAAAACTTAACCGTCTGTGCCATTAATTGTATTTTTTATTTTTGCAGAGTGGCTTCACAGTGGGACAACATATGACAGGATTTGCATTTGATTTCAAAGGAGAAACTATGCAAAGACGGCCAAACTTTCCTCTCTTCTTTCATAGCTTTAAACAACACGATCTTTTATCAGCGCTTATGTATTACGAAAAGAAAGCATCAATAGAGCCCTACAATAATTACTCTGTCTATTTTAATCCATCCAATACCTCAGTTAAATCCGCTAAAATCGTTGTTAATTATGGTAAGAATCAGTAAGATCTTGATTTTGTAGAGGAATCAGCAATACTTAGTACTATGCTAATTACTATTTTTATTAATATTAATATTGGCCAGAAATAGACCTGAGCCGTAGAGTTAAAAATTAAAAATGTATGTTTTAGCGAGCAGATAAATATAAATCCGGAGGGAATTAGCAGGCGAGCTATTAAGAGTTATAGCAGTAAGACGAGATTTTTAAACTAATTAAATTATTCTTTGTTAAGCTTGGGTCTTTAATTTACTATTATTTGTTAGAAAGGCGAAAGGCATAATTTATTAATTACTGATTACAAGTTTCAATTACTCTGAACGTACCCAATGAACTACGACATAATGCCATCAATAACGTAATAATAAATGGATTTAACACCCCAAGATTAACTTGGTGCGTAGGCTTCCGTGGGTAAACTCGCAATAAACAGCTTGGTTTTCCGGTGAAATACACGTCACGACCGGGATGAAGTCCGACGTGAAGTCCGACGAAGTATCTTCAGGTGTGTAGTGCATCGTGAAGTTTACTTGAAGCAACAATATATATGTCGCAACAAACAACAATGAGTATGTGTAGGTCTTCAAGTAAACACCACGATTTCACCGGAAAACCAAAATGTTAAACACCCTAACACGTTTGACTTGAAACTAATCAAAGGAAATTATTTCTTTGTGTTATTTTCATTTACAGCTGATGTAAAGGAATACGCTGTCAATGAAAGAAGTATTGATCCATTATCTAATGATGCGATTACAACAGCTAGTACAGGAGAACATAAGAAAAGAGTTGAAGAACTGTTAAAACGATCTACAGCTGGAATGAGAGGTATTTAACACATCAGTGTTTGTTTGTATTTCTTAAGCCGTGTCCACACTATGTCGACCGACAATGTTGAACGACAATGTCGAACAAGTGTGGACGTGTCTTTAGATTTTTTAAAAATCTAAAGACACGTCCACACTTGTTCGACATTGTCGTTCAACATTGTCGGTCGACATAGTGTGGACTCGGCTTAAATATTGTCTTTTATCTTTTTGCCCTATTTTGCTTTGATTTTATTCAGAGGTTTTCAAAGTCCTGAAAGTAGTATAACAAGAAAATGTGTGCTCTACGTAAAATTGACATTCTTTAATTAGTTATACATACTAAGGTGAAAATCCATACTTTTAATAATTGACAATTTATTTTATTTCATTTTTAGATAGTTACGCTCAAGCAATCGATATTTCTGCGGAATTCGAAGGCAATACCAGCAGTGTAATGACAATCTCTGGTGCATACGCAAGAAGTTATGTGTCTGAGAAAGCACGATATCTATTATTCATTTCAAGAGAGCCAGCTACAAAAACTCAAGATACAAAGCCTTTACAGGTAACTAACTAAATTAAACGTGAAGAGTAAACTTTGTCAGCATTGTCAAACCACATATTTAAATTTATTATGAATGATGACAATTTGTAGGTTCAATGAAATTAGGTCGAATAAAATATTTTTTGGTAATTACATTAAACTGATCAAATGTATACTCTATAAATTGTTTACGTCTTGACACGAAGCGATCAACAATTAGAAAACAACTAATAGTTTAGATTGTTTTCATATTATTTTAATCTTCACATATTTTATGGAATTTTCTCGAAGTAACTAAAAAATCATAGGGTACTCGATGGTATATGCATGAATTAATACAAATTGGGTGGTTGGAGATGGGGTCCATTTTTTTGGGTAACATTTTGGCCCTAAAAACGCAATATTGGCGATAAAAAGCACAATAGTCATAAAATTGCATTGTATTTCTAATCTACTCTTCAGTAGCTTTCATTTGATACTCCACTCCAAATTTTTTTTAAACAAAATAAATTTTTGACGTTTGCACATTTGTGAGCATTATGCACACGCATATTAAATTTTTAACTTCTCAATATTTTGAGAACTCAATGATTTTGATTTTCTATGTAGGTCAAAAAGTTATGCCAATATTATTAATTTCACATCTCTAAAGGTTCGGGGGATATGAACCAAAGTGCGGTAAACAGACAGACACATTACCCTCAGCATAAGGGTATTGTCTAAGAAACACTAAAATCAAAGAGAAAAATATCAGTAATATTCGCAACAGAGGATTTTTGACAAATTTCTGCTTATTTTTGCTCTTTGAGTTTTATTTAATATTTCCCACAAGTTTTCTATCAATAAAAACACCTAAATTTATTGATTAAATTAATAATCTGTTAATCATTTAATTTCAGATAGCTTTGGATGTGAGGGCTAAATTACCAAATGTGCCACTCGGTAATTTTCAAGATGCTGTTAAATCCGATCCAACGTCAGACATTGTAGCTCGATTAAATTTTGGAGAAAAGGCCTCGAATGGAGCAGAAGCGATCATTAAGGTTATTAACAATTCTACAGCTAATTCAAAGGATTAATCGTTAATAATATTAAATAATCCAAATTACAATTATCAATAACTACGGGAGACATACAGAGAAAAATACACCCCCGCGCCGGGAATCGAACCACGGGACCTCCTATTAATCCGTAAAGGTGCTCTTACCATCTGAGCTATACGGGAGAATGATTCTTCTCTGTCGTAACTTATGTAAAATTTAAAAATTGAATAGTCAATCATATTTATTATTTTATCGATATACATTGTATAACCACAACAAGTATTTTTTATAAATGAAAATTTCTACCAATCCTACATATTAGTACAACTGCAGATTTCTGATTAACAATTAAAACAGTTCAAAATTGACTATTTGATCATTTGGTTTACTATTTTAGTAAGACTCTATTGAGTACAATATATATAGTGTGTCAGTTAAAAGTAAGCAAAAGTTAATAATGATAACAGTGTATCTCATACAACGTGACAACATCTAACTGTATCCTTATTATATTTAAGTTATTTATTTATAATGGAATTTATTTTCATTATCGTTTTAAATTTATTTAGATGCAGCATTTATTCTCCATAGTGAACATAGTGCTATGTTCTTAATTATCTTGTTACAGGGTCAAGTAGAGAAATCACCAGAGAGAATAAATTATTTATTGAATTTGCCCATCTCAAGCCAATGTTTTAAAGAAATGAATTCAAGTAATTATCTACTTCAAGCATGTCACAATGTTACCACACGAGCTAACTTCATGGACCACATTTACTTCAGGATAGATTACCAGGATGTCAGTATAATTAGCATTTTAAGTGTTTCATTTTTCTTTATATTATTATTTTACTAATTCATTTATTATTTTAAACCAGCAAAATATTAACATACATGGTTTCAAACAAATGCCATTTTTTTAAAAATAATTTGTAACTAGAATTTGACCATTAAACAAATATTAATATAATCTTTTATATAAAATATTAAGTGTTGTTTAGCAGAATTGTCGAGTATTCTATATTAAAAATCTTATCAGTGAAATGTTTAAACTTAATTCGAATTTAAACTCTAGTATAACCATAAAACATTTAATTTTATGATCTAGATGTGTAATATTATATTATGTGGGGCAAGGAATAGACATTTCATTAATTGTTTTATTTTTGCGAATTTTAATATATCTTGACGAATCGAATACAGCCGTCAAGAAATCAATTATAACCAGGAGTTAAAAAATAGGAGATGGTATTCAACGCCACTGTTTTACGTATTGATAGCAGTTAGCAACTAATACGTCATAACATCAATTATATTAACTATACTTCAGTAATATTATATAAATAAAAATTATAAAACTAAGTTTAATGAATTATAACTTTTCTTTTAAATAATGAATTTGATTATCTATTTTAGGTGGCCGAGACGTGGAAGAAAACTTGTTATAATTTATATTCTTTAATGCGATATTTTACAGCTTCTTACATAAGAGAGACCATGATAAATCAGACAAACCCGAGCGGTAGAATCGAATTTGACGCAGTGTTCCCACCGGAACTTAACTCTTTTAATGCTACCTTGTTAACTCCTATTATGACCAGTGAGCTTAATAGTGTGCGAGTTAATAAATATTTTCAACCTGCCCTTATAATGCATCCACACTATACAATTTGGGATCGTGTATATGAAAGAATAATATTCTCTCAAAGTTCACGTAAGTGAAAGTAATAATCCATGGTAATTGATAACAAATAATTTTAGAAAAAACGTATCTGTCGTTGTACTAATATAATAAACAAAACGATGGTCATGCCATTTGTTATTTAAAGACCCAAAAAGCCAATATTAACAAACGAGAGTTCCACAGCTAATGTCAATAAGTAATAATCTTTGATGTCACTACCTTCTAATTTGGTTAGTACCAGTATATCTGCTGTTTTAGTACCTCAAAATGATTTGTTATTGACCACATTTATACTAGGTGTGCAATGCTTGCAATATTGAGCTGAGCGAGCATTTTAATCATATTTATTTATTTTTATTTTTTTCATTTTTTCCTATTTTACCAATAGAATGACCCCTCATAAATGAAAATATGACAAAAGTTAAGATACAACAATAACTGTACTCTTAAAGAGCTTTCCAACGACATGCATCTTGAAGGGCATATACTATTTTATCTTTTGTACCCCGTACCCCCGTGTACCAACTTGGACCATTTCAGATTTATATCTTGCTGTGGGTTGGTCACTATAACCATGAATGTTGAGCGGATCGGCTCAGCCGTTCAGGAGTCAGGAGAAAACTTTTGTACTTCGTACCCCGTACCCCTGTGTACCAATTGTGACCATTTCAGATTTATACCTTCCTGAGGTTGGTCACATTAACCGTGCCGAATTTAGTTCGGATTGGTTCAGCCGTTCAGGAGGAAACTTTAGTACCCCGTACCTCGTACCCCTGTGTACCAATTTGGACCATTTCAGATTTATACATTCCTGTGGTTGGTCACATTAACCGTGCCGAATTTCGTGCGGATCGGTTTAGCCGTTCAGGAGGAGTATGCATCATAAAAAACGCAAAGTGTAGTATAAGAGCTTCGCTTTGCTCAGCTCAATCAATAAAAATACATGTATATTTTGATTCGCTGGTCTTTTAATATAATAATTTATTTAAATTTATTAACTTAATTTTACTTTTTTCTAAATATAAAATTACACCCATTGCCACGAGCCTAAGGGCTCATTAAAAATAAAAAACTACGCGAAGCTTAAGCTGATAAGTTTACTATACTCTATTTGATCTCGCATTTATAATATAATAATGATTAATTACTATTATTAAATAATAAAAATTTATTTTTTCAGCAAGATGCGTAGCAGACAGCACTCACGCAGTGACTTTTGATAATAAAACATACCCCATGTTTATTGGTCATTGCTGGCATACATTGCTTCATTTTAGATCAGAATCGCGTCCTAAAATAGTCAATTCAACAAGTACCAAAGGTTACGAAGAAGATTTAAACGTACTTGTACGCAGAACCCAAGAAAAAGAGAGAGATCTGATGATCGTCTTAGGGGGAAATGTAATTCAGTTTCACACGGACTCTGGAGCCCCTACAGGATACTTCGTTGCAAATGATCAAAGGTACGATCTAAGTGAAGAAGTGGTTGGTCATTTTGAAGACAAGTCGGGCAAAACTTTAGTACAAGCATACAAATTACCAACTGGAAACGTGAGGATATTCACTCCGGTACATGGGCTTATTATTTTCTACGATGGTTTTCGAGTTGAGATACAAGCCCCTAGCCGATATAGAGGTAAAGTACGAGGGCTTTGTGGAACGTTTGATGGAGAAAAATCAACTGATTTCACGTCCCCACAAAATTGCATCCTGAAAAATCCTTTAGAGTTCGTCACGACGTACGCTATTGCTGACGGCACCTGTGAAGAAGAAGTTAAAGAGTTTCGACGCAAAGCACTAAGTGCACCGTGCTTCAAGCAAAGCATCTCTCCGACTAAAGTAGTTGAAACTAAAACCTACGAGCCTATTTTTATTCAACAAAACCTCCAACCTAAAAAACTGAAAAGGCATTAAACTCTATTGGAATAAAGTGTATTTTAATAAATAATAATTGTTTTTCATTAAATTGTTCTTCTTTTTTATTTGCCATAAAATATCTTAAGAGAAAAATTAAATGTATTTTATTATTTCGATGATAAAAAAAATATGACTTATTCATTAGTTATACTTTTTTGTATGAATTGATTTATGACCTATCTTTAGAGGTTGAGGGGGTTTGCCTCTGTCAACAAAGATGTAGTAGAAGAACACTCTGTCAGCAAAATTTCAAATCCATGTTGTGTTACTTTTTAATTGTGTTGTGGTGTGTTTCTGGGTGTTTATTAAGGCAGCTGGACAGGATGGTATATTTCCAGCCCTCCTTCAGAGGGGAATGGAGCATCTAATACCCAGTATAGAGGCTATTTTCAAGGGCAGCTTGGCTATGGGTAGGGTACCTGAGGTATGGAAGGCAACTAGAGTGGTCTTTATCCCTAAACCAGGGAGAAAGGACTACACACAAGCTAAATCCTTCCGACCGATAAGCCTTACGTCATTTCTGCTTAAGACTCTTGAAAGGATTGTAGATAAGTACATTGTTGAGGAAATTCTGCCTAGAAAACCGCTGCATGAGAACCAACATGCATACACTAGAGGGAGGTCAACCGAGACAGCCCTCCATGCGGCTACTTCTAGGATAGAAAAGGCTATGCAAAGGGGAGACTACACCTTAGCTCTCTTCTTTGACGTGGAAGGAGCCTTTGATAAGGCTAAATCAGAAAATATTAAAAGGGAACTCTCGCAAAGGAACACTCCTCAAGTCATCATCGAATGGATAATGTCTTCTCTGAAAGAGAGGAGAGTCAACGCAGCGGTCAGCGGCACCAATGTAACCAAAATGGTGTCGGGAGGCTGCCCACAAGGCAGTTGCCTCTCCCCTCACCTGTGGTGCCTGNCATATTTTGATTTTTGGTCTGTTAGTTTTAATTACTAAAAAATTATTATGATCAATATACATTATTTATAATTTGCCGTCTAAATGTATAAAAAATATATTTAGAAGACATGTTAAAATTGTATTAAAAAATTGTATATCTATATACATAACTAGCTGAATACCCGTGCTTCGCTACGGGGTGTTTTATTTTCAATTTAATGGATTTATAAACTACTATCAAGAAACTTTAAAATTACATTAGAAAGCGATAATAATATCTAGATTCTATTCCACCCCCTTATTTCTAGTACCCACTCTCATTTGATAAAATAATTTGCGACTATCCCCAATTAGTAATTGATTTAGCAAATTTATTGATAGCAAATTTCAATACATTCAAAATTATACCCAACATAAAAATTACAAAAAATATAAAATATTGCGATCAATTCGCAATTGATCACTGATCACAGAAATTTTTATTGGTTAAGTTCGCAATATTTTTCCTGATTTGGGCAAAAAAGTTTAACTTGTATACCAAATTTCAAATTTATAGCTTCGGTAGGTAGGGAGATATACTCCAAGATAAAACGGACACGGACGGACGAACTACCAAAATCATAGGGGTTTACCTTATAAGGTTATTATTAGGATGACCTCGAAACCCTAAAACCGGGGGAAAATTAAATAAAATTGAGAATATTAGATTTTTAGGAGCATAAAAATTACAAAGTGTACGANCAGTATTGAATAAATAATTTTGCTTCCGAGCTTGCCTAAGGTTACCAGGGCTATGTGATCATTCTGATGAACGAAAATTTTGTATGAGGCAAATTTAAAAAATTCCAAGACTGAAATTCGTTTCAGATATGAGGGAACATTTTTTGTTCCGTGTCTCTGTGTGTCTGTCACTCGCTAAACGTTTGCCAACCAACATATCTTAAAAACTAATCATACAACTTCAATAAAATTTAACTGGTGCGTCAGAATTAGCTCATTGATGGTCGCATATAAACTTAAAGCATCTGCGCCCATTTTTATTCTTTTCCACATGTGGCAAAGATACATATATTTACATCAATATCTTCAAAAGTAGCCCTCAGATACCTCCAGATGCATTTTAACCACCTGCGCTCTTTAAATTTTGCTAAATTGATACTTTAATAAATACGCGTAAAAAATCAAAATAATTTTGAAAGATTTTTAAAACGGGGAAATTAAATACATTAAATTTACATACAAAAATAGGTTTTAAAAGCATAAAATCGTAAGTATTTATACAAAATAGGACGCGAGGAGGCTCTGTCCCACACTAATTGGCAAAGTATTTCTCTTTATATTCTTGGTTAACTAGGAGGATAGTAGCGTTTACAAAAAACATTTTCGGGGCCTCCAACAGTCTCGGGGACTCCAACATGACCTTGACAGACTATATGCAGGTTTAGCATAATCTATACTTGCACCAGCTGTATTCCCGTGCTTAAATGGGAATCCAAAATGGCGGATAATTCATGTAACGGGATTTTTATATTTTATGTAGGGTATCAAATGAAAGCAACTAATAAGCAGATTACATATAAAAAAAAAAATCACAGGGAAGTACTTGCCCCAAGTACTTTTTAGGGTTTTGTAGATGAGTAAGCATACCCATTATGTAATTATGATTTCTGNTGTATGTATGTATTATGTACCTCTGTATATTTAAATATAGGTGATGGGTAAGTAATCTAGAATCTATATTCGTTGTAGAATAACGAAATATGGCTTGTACAGATGAAATTCCATTTTTTTTTTCTATAATTAGACAATGAACTATATATATATATTTATTCATAATTCACGTGAATGAACAATATTTTTCGTTTTCTGATTTGGAGTAAAAATGTGTGCTGAGTTTTTGGAGTTCCTACTCTGGAGCAGGCAACACATACTTGACATGCGAAAAACATAGATTTTATTTTTTTAGTAAAATGCATTTTTTACTTCAATGAAAATAGAAGTATGGTGATACCCTCCAAAACGTGATTCCGAGATCCCTGTGAAGGAGGGGTCTTACGAACCCGGGGATATAATTAAAATCCGTTTCATATACATATACGTCTGTGAATATATATAGTCTTATATAAAAAGAAGAGCATTCGTATGAGGGTATGTCTTTTATCCTAATTTGATGAATATTCACACACTTTTTCTTCAAAACAAGGTGAAGGTGAAGTGGTGAAGGTCACTGACTATAAGATATTACGAAATTAAAATTTTGGTTACAGGGGTACGGGGTACAAGCAATAAATACCCTTCATCTTCATGATGCATATCGTTGAAATGCTCTTTAAGAGTACAATAATTGTTGTTCATCTTCATGATGCATATCGTTGAAATGCTCTTTAAGAGTACAGTAATTGTTGTTCATCTTCATGATGCATATCGTTGAAATGCTCTTTAAGAGTACAGTAATTGCTGTAATGTGTACGGGGTACAAATGACAAAGTAATGGANTTTGCCCAAGAATTTTTTATCGCCGCTTCGCGGTGCTCCGCTCACTTTCTGAAGAAAAACAACCCTCCTGTATATAAACCAGGTAGAGGTCCAACTCAAATTATAAAAGAGTTTAACAAACAAGATATTATATCGATATATAAAATATTAAATACTAGGCATCGCGTGGCTCTATCATTAAAGCGAGCGTATAGTAATAAATACGTATTGAATATTGAAAAAAATAGCTAATTATGAATCATGATGATTTGATACATAATTGGTATAGTAGTAGTACAGCGGCTAGTAGTAAGGGCTCATTCACACTGGGATTCCGGAATGCGATTCACGAATGCGATACGTGTATGAGATTCAAAAAAGTATCAAGATTCAGTATCTCGGCGGCTTGTTCCCCCTAATTTTCCTAGAATGCTCCCACTTGTTCCGACCTTTGAAAGACCNATAATTGTTGTTCATCTTCATGATGCATATCGTTGAAATGCTCTTTAAGAGTACAGTAATTGTTGTTCATCTTCATGATGCATATCGTTGAAATGCTCTTTAAGAGTACAGTAATTGCTGTAATGTGTACGGGGTACAAATGACAAAGTAATGGATACCCTTCATGTTCATGATACAAATGGTTGAAAAGCTGTTTAAGAGAAAAGTAATTGTTCTTAAGTACAATTTTGTCTTACTTTCGTTTAGAAGGGGGAGAGGTATAATGGGAATTTATATCTATATCTCTATATGTATATAAAAGTCAACATATGTGTGTACATATGTATAGTCTTTTATACGAATCTACTGTTTTAGTCCGATCTCGATGAAAATTTGCACACTTGACCTTCAAAGCACGGGGAAGGTAACTGTTTACACGAATTTTCGAACTATAAATTTTAAATTTTAAAGTAATGAATACCCTTCATCTTAATGATGCATATCGTTGAAATGCTCTTTAAGAGTACAGTAATTGTTGTTATGTACAGTTTTGTCATATTTTCATTTAGGAGGGGGGTAAATTTAGGATATTTACAACTTATCTTATCAAAGAGGAGGGGGATATAAGTAGGAGGGATAGAATCTAGATATTCTCGCATAGTAAAATAATTTGTATGCTTTCCTGGTATTTTATAAACTTATCAAATATAAAAACACTTCGTAGCGAAGCACGAGTATTCAGCTAGTCTTATATAAAAAGAAGAGTGCCTATAAGTGTCTTTTATAAAAATCTACAGTTTTATCCCAATTTTATGAATATTTACACACTTTTCCTTCAAAACAAGGTGAAGGTCACTGCCTACATGAGATTATGAAGTTAAAATGTTGGTACACATAGGTACGGGGTACAAATGTCAAAGTAATGAATACCCTTTATGATGTATATCGTTGAAAGACTCTGAGTTGAGAGAAAAGTAATTGTTGTAATGTACGTTTTTGTCATATTTTCATTTAGGAGGATGGTAAAAAGGAAATGTCAACGTATAGTAGAAAATTCAACGTATGTGTGAGTGAGTTCTTTAATCAAATCTAGAGATTTAGTCCGATTTCGATGAAAATTTGCACACTTAACCTTCAAAGCAAGGGGAAGGTCGCTGTATTAATGAATTTTCGAAATATAAATTTTGGTTACAGAAGGAAAATGTCACCACTTTTATTTTTTAAAAATTTAAAAATTTTAATAATTTTTCTTGAGTAGTCAGAATCAATTTACTAATTTTGGATATTAACAAATTATNATGTATATGAAACGGATTTTAATTATATCCCCGGGTTCGTAAGACCCCTCCTTCACAGGGATCTCGGAATCACGTTTTGGAGGGTATCACCATACTTCTATTTTCATTGAAGTAAAAAATGCATTTTACTAAAAAAATAAAATCTATGTTTTTCGCATGTCAAGTATGTGTTGCCTGCTCCAGAGTAGGAACTCCAAAAACTCAGCACACATTTTTACTCCAAATCAGAAAACGAAAAATATTGTTCATTCACGTGAATTATGAATAAATATATATATATAGTTCATTGTCTAATTATAGAAAAAAAAAATGGAATTTCATCTGTACAAGCCATATTTCGTTATTCTACAACGAATATAGATTCTAGATTACTTACCCATCACCTATATTTAAATATACAGAGGTACATAATACATACATACATAATACATACACAGAAAGGATAAAAGTCTTCCGGTTTTGCTAGTGTATTGTAAACGAGGTCGGCGTAAAAGATAAGCGTCAATATATTATACACCTAAGACTTATTTCCAGTAATTTAAGAAATCATTCTATTAATGAAGAAAGGTTTCTAATTGCAGAAACGTTTGAATATATTCATATTATATATATATATTCACGCTCAGTCCGATACCTTTGAACTGCAATAACGTAGCATTTGTCGACCATCAGGGTACATAAATAAATCTGCCAATAAATAATCTGCCAATTTTTGTGGCCCACAGCTTCCTCGCTCCAATATCGTACACTTTGTAATTTTTATGCTCCTAAAAATCTAATATTCTCAATTTTATTTAATTTTCCCCCGGTTTTAGGGTTTCGAGGTCATCCTAATAATAACCTTATAAGGTAAACCCCTATGATTTTGGTAGTTCGTCCGTCCGTGTCCGTTTTATCTTGGAGTATATCTCCCTACCTACCGAAGCTATAAATTTGAAATTTGGTATACAAGTTAAACTTTTTTGCCCAAATCAGGAAAAATATTGCGAACTTAACCAATAAAAATTTCTGTGATCAGTGATCAATTGCGAATTGATCGCAATATTTTATATTTTTTGTAATTTTTATGTTGGGTATAATTTTGAATGTATTGAAATTTGCTATCAATAAATTTGCTAAATCAATTACTAATTGGGGATAGTCGCAAATTATTTTATCAAATGAGAGTGGGTACTAGAAATAAGGGGGTGGAATAGAATCTAGATATTATTATCGCTTTCTAATGTAATTTTAAAGTTTCTTGATAGTAGTTTATAAATCCATTAAATTGAAAATAAAACACCCCGTAGCGAAGCACGGGTATTCAGCTAGTTATGTATATAGATATACAATTTTTTAATACAATTTTAACATGTCTTCTAAATATATTTTTTATACATTTAGACGGCAAATTATAAATAATGTATATTGATCATAATAATTTTTTAGTAATTAAAACTAACAGACCAAAAATCAAAATATGCACCAAAAAAAAATGTCCCCCCAACCACTCTATAACAGCTGGTCCTAAAATTTCGAAATAATTCATGTTAATACCTTTTTGTGAGGCGATGGAAATTCCGGGAGTTCATCCTAAATTTTCAAAAATTGCCAATTTTGGGCGCACTTCACTTTTATTATGTGCTTAATTTGATGCCAGGAACTCAATTATAAAATAATGTGTGAAATTTAGTACTTTAAGGTACAAACGGTATTTCATGTATGTTTTAAGCTCAGGTTTAGGTAAAAAAAAAAATGTATTTGTTTTGTTCAATATATTCTTTTCATGGAGAAGTTTTTTATGATTTTAAATTAAAATAATTTAAATTTTGGTACACAGGGGTACGGGATACAAATGTCAAAATAGAATAAACCATTCATAATGCATGTATTTGGAAAGGTCTTTAAGAGTAAAGTAATTGTTATCACGTATACTTTTGTCATGTCTTCACATAAGAGGGGAGTAAAATGGAAAAGCAGGGGACAGTACCGGTGTGGAAATCCCACTCATTATTTCCATGAAATGTTCTGGAATTAATTATTAAATTAAGGAACTTTAACATTCAAAAGTAGTCTAAGCTCCGTATTTCAACGCAAAAATTATTTGGATACGATCAACTGGACGGACATAATTGCCCAAAGAATTTGTTTATGAAAAACACTAAAATGTCAATATCTCCCAAACCGCTTGTCCGACTGAGCTCAAAAAGTATAGGTACAATCTACCATATAGGACACTACATACCCCAAAGGAAATTGAAATCAAATAAAGCCTACTGAAGTTTTCGTAAACGGACCGATATCCTGCTTAAGTGACTAGATCCNAAAATCAAAATATGCACCAAAAAAAAATGTCCCCCCAACCACTCTATAACAGCTGGTCCTAAAATTTCGAAATAATTCATGTTAATACCTTTTTGTGAGGCGATGGAAATTCCGGGAGTTCATCCTAAATTTTCAAAAATTGCCAATTTTGGGCGCACTTCACTTTTATTATGTGCTTAATTTGATGCCAGGAACTCAATTATAAAATAATGTGTGAAATTTAGTACTTTAAGGTACAAACGGTATTTCATGTATGTTTTAAGCTCAGGTTTATGTTAAACCTGGAAGGCAATTCAACCTGGGTTTCGCCGGTGTTGTTGTTTTGTTGACATATAATTAATTGAGTCTTGTTGTGACACTCGTTATAAATATACGTTTTCTATTCTTGTGAGTTAAAGCCCCGTTTATGCTTCACTTATTGACTTATCTGTAAGATCCATAGGACTTTACAACAGGTTATGGGAGCCCAGTCTTCGCCCAGAAGATATCGCGGTCGATAGGTGAGACAATTTTTTTTATTTACATATTTTTAGTAGATACTTTCAAAGCGAATAAAATTAGCTTTAAAGTATTATGGCAAACCTCAATCCCGTACGTATTGAGCCCCTTGGTCGAGAAAACTTCGATACTTGGAAAATTCAAGTCGAAGCACTCCTCGTAAAAAACGATCTTTGGGAATACGTTGACGGCACGAAGGTAAAGCCGGAAGGAAAGACTGAAGCTTCTCAATGGGAGGTGTCGGATAGGAAAGCTAGGTCGGATCTTATC
>KZ651652.1:308357-319093 GCA_001010745.2 Gerris buenoi
AAAAGGTTTCACCTTCACCTTAAAATGTATTTCGGTATTTATTTGTCTTTCCAGGTAGGCAAAACATTTCTGTTTTCCAGAGGCTAGTGATTGTAGCTTCCATGGACTATATGACATCGGTATATCCTAAGTTGGCACGCCCTGTCTTGTATAACATCTATCAGAATACTGCTGAAGCTCCTCAAGTCCGTGTGGCCGCTGTCATGCAACTCATGAAGACTAATCCTCCAGCTCAGATGCTCCAACGTATGGCTCAGTTCACCAATTATGATCATATGCCCCAAGTTAATTCCGCAGTAAAGTCCGCCATTGAATCAGCTGCTAAGCTTCAATCACCCTACCACCAGGAACTGTAAGTTTTTGAGTTTAATAATATTTTTTAAATACTTCTATACTCAAAGAATTAAGAAAACTATAAATAACAATAATTTTATTAATTTTTAAGGTCAAATAACGCCAGGGCCGCTGTCAACCTTCTTACTACAAAGCAATATGGTCTTCATTATTCTAAGAACTATCTCAGAAGCTTCATCACAGAAGAACAAAAGTTGGGTTACAGATTAAGCTTGACATCCATCCAGGGTGTTGATAACATAATCCCCAGTTCAGCTTTCTACACACTGAGAAAGAACCTCGGTGGATTCATCCGTCAACGAGATCATGTAATTAGCATAAATAATATTAGTTATTCTAGCAGAGTTTTAAGGAGTTCATAATATGTAATCTCTTCCTTTACTTATTTATTTGCAGTTTGCTTACATGACTTCAAGCGCTGACGATTTAATGGGTCTTCTCGGCGACCAGTTTGCACAATATGAAAGCCAGACCAACAACCATAATAGCAACAGAAGGCAATCTAGACCTACCTCATCTTCAGGTTCTAACTGGACTACTGATAAAATTGCCAACATGCTTAATATTGAAGTTGAAGATGCCGAACAGGTTGAAGGCAACGTTATGCTTTCCTGGGTCGGTGGAAGGAGATTCTTCGCATTCGACAACCATACTATTGAGCAACTTCCTTCCTGTAAGCTATAGTCAATTTTCTCCTGAATATTTGGGTACAATTCTAAAAAACAGCTATAATTTATTAGTAAATGTATTGTTTAATCCTTATTTAGGGGCTTCCGAGGCTGCTGCTTCTCTACGTGAGGGAAAGAGCTTCAACTGCACCAAGATTTACAACCAATACTCAGTGAAAATTGGATTCCCAACAGCTATGGGCTTACCCTTCGTTTACTCTCTACAGGTACCAACATTGATTTCAGCTGGAGGAGAAGCTCAACTAAAAACTCACCCTGACCTTGCCAGAGGTTCTAAGGATCAGATCCAACCACCTCAAACTTTCAATTTTACTGCTGAAGTAGAGATGACGTATGTATGATGTTAATATATATAAAAAAGATGTTTATGAATTTAAATGCCATTATATATGCACTATATTTCAATGTTGAAAAACTTATACACAATTTACTCTCATAATTTTATTAAAAAACTGTATTATGTAATAATGGAGCTCTTATTGTATTCAGATACGCCACCAAGACTCAATCGAAATTGGGCTTCGTTACTCCATTCAACCATCAGCGCTACCTCGCCGGTTACGACAGTAACACACAGATCCACTTCCCTCTCCGAGTCAAAGCTGATTTCGACGCAGATAACAACAAACTATGGGCTAAACTAGAGCCCCTTTACCCCAACAAATACCAGAAGATAGCTGAATATAGCACCATGGCTTACACAACTAAGCACGATATTCTTGATCTTTCCCCACCCCAACTCGACCAGGATGCCGAAATCACTCACGTTAGACCAGTGCAGAGAGTAAGTTTTACTTAAATCGTGCTAATTATAATTATCTTTTTGGCTTGGAACATTGTTTCGTAGTTTTTCAAGAATATTTAATTACTTAAATTAATATTTCAGTTCGCTGCTACAGCCGGACAACAGAATACTGGATTTGCTTTTGACCTTAAGGCTGAAACTGAACAGAAACATTTCGATTCAGCTTACTTCATGAAGGGATTCCAGAGGCACGACTATCTCTCTGCCATTTTGCACTATAACAAGGAACAAGCTATCAAACCATATACTAACTACACTCTCTCCTTCAACAATAACAAGTCTACAGCCAAGTCAGCCCACTTCGCATTTGTCTATGGTATTATTCTCGAAAATTTGTTTAATTTCAAAACTAAAAAATTAGAGAATAAATAACGAACGAATAAACAACGTATGAATAAATAACGTTTTTATGTTTTAGCTCAAGATGAACAAAGCCAGTCTGGATCTGAATCAGAAAAGCAAAACGGAGCATTTACTTCTAGCTCTGATAGTCACAAGAGAGTCCAGCAGTTCTTGCAGACCGCTGGCGCCGGAATTAAAGGTAAATACATACTTTCTGCTTTATTTTTCTAAATTCAATCAAATTTAAACTAGCTATCGCTTAAGTGGTCATTATATTTCTAATTTGTATACTTTTTTAAATTACACTTACTATTTATTATTTTGCTTACAGACAGCTATGCTCAGGTAGTTGATATGTCAGTGGAATTCAGAGGTCAAAACAACGCTCAATATGTTGNATTAATTTATTCTAAATCAATAACCCTAACGGACTAAAAATAATGCTATTACGGCAATTGCCATCATATTCTCCATTCTCCTATTAAAATAATAAAAAATTACTTAATACATAATATGCATATTTGTAGATTTCAGAATTATAAATAAAAAAAACTATTAAATATAACTGTAATGGCAAAATAAAATCCGTGCAAGAATGTGTGGTTAGAATTTAGAAATTATTATGAACCATTATTAGATTATAGTATATTATTTCAAGGGAAATACTTTTTATATATGTAATTTGTCTACAACTTTTAACATTTTTTATTCAATTTACTTGATTTTTCCCCATTCGATACTCGTCTGATGTGTTTTAAACACATTTTCCCCACTGTAAGAATGTTATTTAAAGGTTTTTAAATATAAATAAAAACAAAACATAAAAACTGGAAAATTTAAATTTCAGCGTCAAATTTTAAAAAAATCTATGTGTAGACGTAGAGAAAATATATATGGTGTAGGATAAATTTCCTCCTGTTTCCAAAAACAGTAGAAAGATATCGCTAACCTCCAATGTGTAGTTTAGTTTACACATCTCTTTCTCACTCACTAGACTCGTTTCTTCATAAAACTTTTTTAATTTACACACATAACACAGAAATTAACCTGCAATTTCTACTCTAGCCTAATGAAAAACTAACCAAGAATTAGAGAGTGAATGGGTTGGAGGATTAAAAGTGGATAAATAAATGAAACATGGAATTTTAGCTGCAGTTTAGACCAAATTTTTTCATAAAGTAGTATTTTTTTCAGTTTATATTAAAATTAACATTTTAAAGCTTTTTAATTGCTTTCACTTTTCTTCTATTTTTTGTTTGTATGCTTCATGAGTATCGTAAGTTTTTGTTTTATCACTCATACTGTATGAATAAACCATTACGGATTAGGTAATACCTAGTTAACTATATTTTTAACTCAAACACTACGCGAAAAAGTGGTATGGAGGAAGCATTTCTAATATTATTTTTATGCCTTTAGGTACCAGATGTTTTTAAGAATGCCACCTACAAAGCTTACTCTTTAATCCGTCACTTCGCCTATCCTTACCTTAGTGAGAATATCATTAATCCCCAAAACCCCAGTGGAAAGGTCGCAGCCCATGTGAACTTCGCCCCTGATCTCAAGAGCGTAAACGTATCCCTTGAAGCACCAGGTCTTACTTCTCGCTTCAATAATGTCAGAATCGGTGATCTTGCCAATTCTATGGCAGTCAGCCACCCTGAATAGGAGCATTTACTTCTAGCTCTGATAGTCACAAGAGAGTCCAGCAGTTCTTGCAGACCGCTGGCGCCGGAATTAAAGGTAAATTCATACTTTCTGCTCAATTTCTCTAATATCACTAAAAATAAATTGAAATATGATATAGCATTACATATTATTATTCCACTTCAGTTAAGTGGTAAGTATATTTCTAATTTGTATACTTTTTTAATTGCACTTACTATTAATTATTCTGCTTACAGACAGCTATGCTCAGGTAGTTGATATGTCAGTGGAATTCAGAGGTCAAAACAACGCCCAATATGTTGCAACCGCCGCATACGGAAGAAGCCCAGTGGCCCAGAAATCCCGTTATCTTCTCTTCTTGTCTAAGAACCCCGCTCAGAGATCTGAGGAAACTAAGCCTTACCAGGTATGCATTTATAATGTCGTCATTATATTTAGGGGCTTCCGAGGCTGCTGCTTCCCTTCGTGAGGGAAAGAGCTTCAACTACACTAAGCTTTACAACCAATACTCTGTGAAAATTGGATTCCCTACAGCTATGGGTTTACCCTTCGTCTACTCTCTACAGGCTCCAACATGGATCTCAGCTGGAGGAGAAGCTCAACTAAAATCTCACCCTGACCTTGCCAGAGGTTCTAAGGATCAGATCCAACCTCCTCAGTCTTTCAATTTTACCGCTGAAGTAGAGATGACGTACGTATAAAAATAAAACATAATTTATCATTTAATCCTTTAATTCAAATTGAAAACTGAATTTCATGTATTCAATTTTATCCAGGTACGCAACCAAGACTCAGTCTAAATTGGGCTTCGTTACTCCATTCAACCATCAGCGCTACCTCGCCGGTTNCCAGGTCTTACTTCTCGCTTCAATAATGTCAGAATCGGTGATCTTGCCATGTCTATGGCAGTCAGCCACCCTGAATACAGCGCTGCCCAACGTGTTGGACAGTGGGCTATGCGTGGACAACAGTATCGTAAGTTCACTCATACTATATGATTAAAACATTACGGGATAGACTCTTCAATTGTTAATTGTTTCAATAGTTTAATTGGCAATGAGGCCTCCAATTTTCTTAAAAGATGACGTAGAAAAAGGTGGTTTATTTTCCCGCACCAATGTTGATTTTTTATTGAATAATTCTATAGATAAAATAACTTCATTTAGTAGACTCTTATTCTATTCTTAATAAATATTCCTTATTGTATAACAAAAGAAATATTGGTGATCCTCACAATTGCTTTGAATTAATCAATTATGAAGAATGTACAATTGTTAGGTATACTTGTTTCACTTTTGACTAATTTAATGTTATTATTTTATAGCTACCTGCGTTGTAGATAAATCATATGCTACCACATTCGACAACAAGACTTACCCTATTCATTTCGGAAAGTGCTGGCATGTCATGCTTCAATCTACACCACAGCCTCACATCAAGTGGCTCCAGCTCCTCAGACGACTATGAGAGTGTTAGTATTCTCGTCCGTGACGTCGAAGGCAATCAGAGGGAAGTAATGCTCATTTTGGGAGAAGATGTCATCACCCTCCAACCAGAATCAGGAGTAGCAGCTGAATTCTTCATTGTCAACGGCCAGAAATACAGAGTACAGAAGGACTCCATGGGTCACTATGAAGACAAGAACGGCAACACACTTGTTCAGGCTTACAAACTTCCCTCTGGAGCTTTACGTCTTTATACTCCAGAACACGGATTCGAAATCATTTACGACGGACTTCGCGTCAAGCTTCAGGCTCCCAACGGATATAGAGGTGACGTTCGAGGACTCTGTGGTACATTCGACGGTTACAAACTTACCGACTTTACCTCTCCTGCTAACTGCATCTTGAAAAATCCATTGGAGTTTGCAGCAACATACGCCATTGCTGACGGGTCTTGTCAAGGACCAGTCAAGGACCTTCGTCAACGTGCCCTGGCCGCTCCATGCTACAAGCCAGTAATTATGCTTGGTGATGTAATCTACGGTCAAGAACAATCTGGTCGCCGTTCTCAGGCTGGGCCACGAAAGAGCGAAGCCAAGAACCGTGCTTACCAAAAAGGTGCCTATAAGGACGAATCTTGCACAACCTACAGAGTCAAGGTCTTGGAAGAACAAGGAAAGATCTGCTTCAGTTTGAAACCTCAGCCAACCTGCACTTCTAAGTGTCAGCCATCAAACAAGTTTGAGCAGAATGTCGACTTCCACTGTATTGAAGATTCCAGGGCAGCACGCCACTGGGTTGAAATGATCAAGAAGGGAGCTAACCCTGATTTCCAGAATAAGGGCGCTAATCATAGGGCTACCATCAAACTTCCCAAGTCTTGTGTATCCAATCAATAAGAATTGAATAAATATATTGCACTAGAATTACATTAACTTATTTGTTCCTTTGATTTACCTAATGTGATACTGAAAACAGAAACAATAATAAGTGAAGACATTAATGATTCCTAACTGGTTACGCTAGCTAAAGCCCTACCTTGTTTACACTTTTTTTTATATGTGTAAGAAAATATATGCATCAGGCTAATTTGTGTGGCTCATAGCTCCCTTGGGTCCTATTTCTGGGTCTACACAAATAATTATTTATGTGTGTGTTGAATTTGGAGTACGGCGAAAATATTTACGACTTAAACTTTAAACGATTTTTTGTTTCATTCATAAAAACTATATTTATTTCTTTCAAGAGTCTTAATTGATACTGCTAAAAATGACTACCCTCAGTTATGTTGCAAGCACCCAATCTTCTCCTCATTGATTGCCGAACTCTCTCAAAAATGCTAGGGGTGATTCCTTTTTACTACGTTTTTATTAACTTGGTTTCTTGTTTGTATTTTTGTTTGTCCGGTACAAATCTTGCAATCGAATTTTAACTAATATCCCGAGTAGCTGGACATTTGAAACTTTCAGAACAGCTCAGAACACGATGACAATGCATTATTATATTAAACCCTTATTTTATTAGATATCTCAAATTCTCTACATTTTCTAATGCAGTAGTGTAGTAGTGTATATTAATGAATTCAAATGGCCTCTATACCTGTACCCTATACGCTAGTATGTCTTCTTAGTAAAAATACCTGTCTTCTTCACCTACAATTCCAACCCAAACATTTAATGAAAATTGATGTTGGACTCGATCTTTGTGTGCCGCATGCGGATATTCATCAGCCCACACATGGTAGTTATGAAAGTTCCCAATTTAACTTCTTGGGAAATTCGCTTCATCAAATTTAGCGAAAATAGCTGCGTGGGATTTAAATTACTTGCAGAAATTCAGCAGAAAAAAGTTCCTGACAGCACTGAAGATGGTATGGATACAAACACTGCTTCTTCAAAATTTTCCATACTGTCATATTTACATTGAATATATATGCCATTTATCTTGTATAAGTACCTGGATCTTTACCTACTATGTTCAATACACGTTTTTCCAGCAGTACCATTGTTACTGTATTTAGCCTATTTGGGCCACTACTTTTTTTTAAAATGTGGCCATTTCATGAAAGCTTTAGAAGATTTTTCTTTCAGAAATATGTGATTGGTAAATTTTTATCCTACCCTACAACCGCTTAGATTCTACCAAATTTCCAATGGCAAGACCGCATGGGCGAATCCAAGGGGGAGAGATTAAGAGTTAAATATTGATCTTCGACCTCCTAGAACAGTTAGAAACCAGAACTTTTTTAATACCCTATTTCAAACCGTCATTGCGTGGCTTTCACCCAATCGTTTTTAAAGTTATAGATATGAAATTTAAAGTAGAAGAATGTAGTTTTCAGACCCCGCAAACCTCATATCTCTATCTACTACAGAAGCTGATCTATAAGTGTTAAAAAAAAGTGCGGTTTTTTTTGGCCCACCCTGTATATGGGACACCGTAAACAGCTGATTCAATTTGAAAGGAATTCTTGCTTCTGCAGATATAATGGCAGATGTGTTAAATATTGATCTTCGACCTCCTAGAACAGTTAAAAACCAGAAACACCAGTCTAACACCCTAGCAGATTCCTCCATGGGCGTAGCCAGGAGGGCACATTTACAGAATATAGGGTGAAGAATATCTATGAGTTTTTAGTATCCGTTGTCACTCAATTTTTACTAATATTTCGCTGACTATGGGTCGGAGACAAATTAATGTTTTTATCAAAAAGAAAAATTATTAAATTTACCACTTAAAAGGTCCCATTAATTGTTTACGTACAACGAGCGGTTTAGCAAAATCATATCTTACTATAACTTTTTCTGTTTTGAAAGACGAAGAAGTGGGTCTGTTTTTGCAAGACTTTTCACGCATTTTTGCGAATATCTCGCTTCCTCTTGCTCGGAGATTTGAGGATCAGATCAAAATTGAAGAATATAAATCTTTTTTAGTTATTGGTATTTGTGACGCTTTCTGCGGAAACTTCAGAGCACTTTATTGTCCGTTCCGTTCATAGGACGTAAAAAATAAACGTGAAAAAGTATTTCGTGTATGAAATTTTATTTAATCAATTAAATTAGACTATAAAAAAAATGTAATTTTGATTTGATCCTTAATTGGTCTCCGACCCAGAGGAAGTGAGATATCCGCAAAAATACGTAAAATGACCTGCAAAAACAGACACTACGCACATTATAGTAAGCTAAGTTTTTTGCTAAACCATTCAGCGTAGATAAAAAATGAATAAGACTTTTTTGCGGCAATTTTAGTTATCTTTCTTTCATTTTGATAACTACCTTGATTGGTGTCCGAGAATCAATTCAATGTCCGATTTACAATGTTTTTCAGTCCGTCAAAATAAAGCCATAAAAAAAAATAAAAAATAACTGGTCTAAATGTACTCATACTACTTATATTTATATTACTAGTAGTTCTAAAAAGGGTCTGAAACGCTTTTTTAGATAAACATTTGTACCTTTTTAAAGTACGTTTTAAGGGCTATCTAACGATACCAAACATGGCCGGCTTGCTACCAGTTTTACCATTTCTTAAACAGAAGTATACAACTTTGTACCCCTGATGTTCCCGGTATAGTAATAAATCTCAGGTATTCCTTTCACGTTCACTTTACTACTGTAAAGTACTAAATACCATATGAGTTTCAGCCCGATCGTATGAAATGCAAAAACGGTATAGTACAAAGACTAAAAAGTTGCGTTTTTCGACCGACTTTTCCAAACCGGTACAATAAGTACAAAAATAAGTAGAAATAAAAAATAAATTTCAATAAAATGAGTACAAAGGCAATACAACCCACACACTTTTGAGTAAAAAGCTGTAATTTTTTTTTATTTATTTTTTTTTTTTAGTGCGCCCTACATCTACCATAGTACTAAAAGTACCTCTGTACACGAACCCGCAAAGGTACAGGTACAAAAAGGGCACAGTGCGTTCAAGTGTTATTTGGCACAACTTTTGACCGAGGGAAATTTTCGAGCTGATAAACCCCTCGACGCTATTAGCCCCACAGTGGGGTAACCTACCCCCTACACGGCACTCTAAAAGTACAAAATGGTACTAAAGTACCAACCAAATACAGTTTTCCGAAAATATTTGTGCACACATTTGGTAAATTTTAAAAGGCCTTTCCAACCATACCTCTGTCAAATCGGTACAACGTTCCCTTCTAGTTGCAGCTGCCTAAGGAGGACATCCTTCACATAGACGTAGCTCCCGAAGTAGGAATTGGAAATATAAAAACAAACCAGATTCTTAAATAGAACAATTTGACCTAAAGTCCGGTACCCTTTTGAACCCTGTCCGATTATAATTTCGAACGGTACAGAAGGTCAAAGTCGAAATTTCGGAAAAACGCTATTTTCGTGTGTTTTTCCCCCTCAAAGGTACTAAAAAAAGGGGATTATGCATACCCCTTGAAAAATGCATTTTTAGGGCATACGAAGCAGAGTAGGAGAGTACTTTTTTTTCTCCGTACGTACCTCTTATGCACCATCTTGTATCTCAAAAGGTATAAGTACCATCGAGTTTAAAAGCAAAACACCAGGAGCAACATTTCATAGGCTTTTAAGGCTCAAAAGCCCAATAGCGTCGTATAAATACCCTAGGAGGAGATACGTGAACCATGTAGAAAAAAGTTTGGAAAAAAGTGTTAAATAGTGTTTTTTAAGGGCCTGAAACGTGAAAATTGTGAGTGTTTTTGCATCACTTTTGTACTCTTCCCAAGGGCTTTCCAAAGATATACGACACTCCGTACCAAATACCTCCGGTTTTCTGATCTCTCAACAATTTGAAGCAGCCAAAAAATACTCTGCCAATTAGGGTGGCACATAGCTTCCTCGCGATATAGTATATAGTACGCAAAGAAACGGCCAGTTTAAGAAATACGAGTAAAAATACCTCGATAAAAATAATCAAAAAGTTAGAACGGCGTGGGATTCCAGTAAATTTTATAACGTTGGTTATAACCAACATTTTTTTAAGAAACAAAGCCCCCAACATGCGCCAAAAGTTAGCGCACATATAATAAATTTAATAAACAAAACCCAGTAACAAAATCGTCTGCAGTATAACAGTTTTTTATTCAATTTTACCCACATCAAAACTAAAAATATTACAAAATTGAATATAACAAAAATTAATTTACTATTCAAGAGCTTTTCAACGATATACATCATATCATAAAAGATTAACTTTGATATTTTTGTACCCCTGTACTTTGAGGTACCAAAATTATATTTTTAAAAAACAAATAATAGAAAAGGGCATTAATTAAACTAATAAATAAATATAAATAAAAAAACAAAAAATTATTTAAACCCTTTAACCTACAACAAAATTATAAATCGGTACAAAAGTGGGTGTACGTAATTTTTAAAAAATAAATAAATAAAATAGCTTTAATGTACATATCAAGGCCTTTAAAATGATATATGA
>KZ651652.1:334917-353567 GCA_001010745.2 Gerris buenoi
AAAATCAAGAAAATTTCACTTTTTGGAAATATTTTTTCTGAAGGAAGGAGTGATATACAGGGTGGCACAAAATATTTTTAAAAATTGCACACGTGGATAATTAATAAAAATTAAAGTTATGCAAAGAATATCAATTTTTTTTTTCATTTTAATGATATACTCCTATTCACATAAAAAATACCAAGCTGCATACAGGGTGGCACAAAAGTATGGAAACCCCTGAATAACTCGTCAGAAATACATTTTTTTTTTTTAAAAAAAAGTTAAATACAGAAGTTTCAGGATTTTTCAGGTCATTTGAAGGTCAACTTTGTTATTTTAAATGGGAACCCCCAATTTTTATTGCGGATTTGAAAAGAACAGGAAATTTTATGTAAAATATGACCTTGACCATGTTCTTGAGCATGACGTTTAAGGTCATTCCAAGGTCAAAATTGTTTTTCCAATGGGAAACTCTAATTTGTATTCCGGATTGTGAAATAACCAAATTTTTTTCCTTCAACAGCAGCCTTCACCACGGACTACACCACGTCGTTGAACATGACCTTCAAGGTCATTTCAGCCCTTCCCTCACTCCTTTTTTTATTAATTAATTTGTTTAAATACTTTTATTCAACTTTTTTTCTTGAAGGTTGACCACATCCTTGGCCATGACCAGAAATAAGACCATGAAGAAAAAAAATTGAATTAAAGTACTTAAACAAATACATAAATGAAAAAAAATTGATATTCTTTACATAACTTTAATTTTTATTAATTATCCACGTGTGCAATTTTTAAAAATATTCCAAATCCTAAAAAAAAAAAATCTGAAATTTGCATAACTTGCAGTTTGTTTTATTAGGCCAATAAAAATAAAAAATCATTTTGTATATTGGGGTTGCAAAAAAGTTACGCAAGCTCAAATATCAACAAAAACGCCACGAAAAAAAGTCGTTCCTGCCTATATTTGTTTCATTTGCATTATTAAATTGGTTTTACACAGCCTAGTTGTTTGAATCCAACTATATAGTGTAAAATGTATGTTTTATTAAAATTTTATAACATAACCACAGCCCTAAGTTGGTTATTTGTGTATAATAAAGACATTTTCATGAATATACAATAGTTGTTATTACATATAAATATGTATATTATTATCTTGTGGAATTGTAGGCCTATTTTACAATTTTTTATAAAGTGATTTTTAGTAGCAATGCTAACTGAAGTCCAAAGTTTGTATCAACAGATAGTAAAGAAGGATAAACAATAAAAGCTTCAGCCAGATGCTTGTGAAGAATGCAGTTGTAATCATTATTGTAAATTTTTATTATCCTTCTGGGTCCCAAACATCATTTAAGAAATCATAAACTGATGAAGTATGATCAAATGAGGAATATTCTTAGGAAGTTGACTTTCCTCGAATTATCAACGAAAGGTCGCTCATGTTCTATTCCTAAAAATTGTGCAAATAAATTTCAGAGCTGTTTCTATGTTTTAGATATGATGAACATTCTTATTTTGAAGATTATACAAGAAAAAATTTAGTGTAGTATTTAGAGGTTATCTAGCTAATTTTTGGATAAGTTTGAACTACTATTAGGTTTTGACAATTGAATATAATTTAAGAGGAAATATGATTTTATAATACTTAAACATCTAAAAACTATACCAAGAAAAAAAAATAGTATTCGATATACATAACTAGGTAGTACTGCAAACTTATACACACAATACTGATTTCTGATTTGTATCAAATTAATTAAAAATTAACACGAATGATTACAACTGCCCTTTTCACAAGCAACAGACTGAAACTTGGAGGCACTCTGTGCAATATTTATATTTGCAAAAATAACAAATTTAAGTAGGTGACTATGTTATGCAATTTAAATAAAAAATATTTTACACTATGCACTGCACATGAATTTAACCAATCTAGGCTTTGTAAAATAAATTAAAATTTAAAAAAATTATTAAGTAGGCAGGAACGACTTTTTCTCGTGGCGTTTTTCTTGATATTTGAGCTTGCACTTATTTGCTACATCAAAAAAAAAGAACATCCAAAATTTCACTTTTGGAAAATTTATAAAAATAAAAGTATAAAAATATTATCATTGTTATTTATTTTTGCTTCCGAGCTTACCAAAGGTAACGGAAGCTATGTGATCGTTCTGAAGAACGAAAATATTTTATATCTCCGATTTCAAAAATTCCAAGACAGAAATCCGTTTCAGACATCAGGGAACATTTTTGGTCCCGTGTCTGTCTGTCGGTCTGTCTGTCTGTCTGTCTGACGGTCTGTCTGTCGGTCTGTCGGTCGGTCTGTCGCTCAATTTTGCGAACCACCATATCTTAAAAACTACNAATAAATAGTTTCAAACAGGTATAATTATTTATTTTTATAGCAAATATAAATTAAAGCTTTAGATCCTTCAGGGTATATGTATTTAAACTACAAATGTTTCATTAAGATCGTCAACGTTTCGGCCTAGCAAGCCATTCTCAAGCCTAAAAACACATTTATTTGATGCCACTAGAATAAGGAAAAACATATTATAAAGCTAAGAAATTTACATTGCATGTTTTTGCACTACAGTAAGTGAGGTCAGTAAAATTAGTTTGTATTTAACAATAGAAACTTTATAGTTGCATCGTCTTAAAAAGCTCTTTTCGTTAACCGAAGAATGACAGTATTGCAACAATATTATAACCATAAAACAAACTAAAAATCATATTATAACAGTAAAACCCATAAAAAATTAACAACAATTATTGGTAACACTACTTTGAAAATCACAATTTTCTTTATATAATCAACATAAAATATTATTTAGGGCAAAAAAAAAAGTTCCGCATTCAAATGTTATATTGTATTACATGTTTTCAGGCTTGAGAATGGCCAGCAGGACCGAAACATTACCGATCTAAAAAAAACTATACTAGTTTTTATACATACACCCTGGAGGATCCACAGTTCTAAAATAAGTTAATCAAGGGCAACCTTGATTAACTTATTTTACAGCCAATTTCCATAAAAAAAAAATATTTATTGTTTATTCACAGCATGGAAACCAGGGACTCAGTACAAGTACGAGTTGAGGGGAAGGACCTTGGCCGGACTTCACCAGGTCTCCAACCAATTCTCCGGAATTCTCCTTAAGGGATGGGTTGTGGTCCAGCCTTACGGTGAAAACACCTTGAGTGTCAGAGTCTCACAGCCTCAGTATGCTGACCTGCACGCTAACCTAAGCTCCGGATGGTCAACATACATTCCGGATAGCAGCCTTTCCTACAAGCCACTACCTCTCTCCGACAAACCTTTCGAGCTTAAGCTTAAAAACGGAGGGCTGTCGACCAGTTGCGCGCTATCACATAATCCAATATAGCAGTTGCGCGCATTACAAACTTTAACAATATACCAGTTGCGCTCCTAGCTATGTTACTTTTGGAAAGGTTAGCATTTAAAATAAAAACAAGCATATTTATAATTGATAAGTTTGTATTTTAAATTGAACCTTATAATTTTACAAAAATATCTTTAAAAACATTTATAAATATCAATTTTTTGCATAATGATCTTTTAAAGCCTTTACTAAGTCAATTGTCAAGTACGTATTTTTTCTGTATTTTTCTAACTCCACCTCTACGAAATGGTCATTACATGCTATTTAAGATGGAATATGTATAATAAAAATACATAGTACAAAGTGCAAAATTGATAATGATCCGTAGAAACAAAAAACCTGCGCATAAATGGTGTATTAAGAATAATTGAACGGCGCGCAATGGGTATATTTAAAAAAAAATGTATGAGCGCAACTGCTATATTTAAAAAAAAAAAAAATGCCGACAACTGGTATATTGGTTTTATCAACTTTTTTGTGATAGCGCGCAACTGGTAAACTCCCTGAGTAAAATGCCTGGAAACAAAAAATAGGGTGCGGAGGAAATAAAAAATTGGTTTTGAAGTCTCACGTAAAAAGGGTTTCGTAGGTAATGTGAATATGGAATTAGTTAGTATAAGGGGAGGAGGGGGGGGGGGGGGGCACGCAAAAATTTGAGGTTTTTGGACAATTTGGTATATAAACAGTTAAAACTATCCAAAAGTGTTACTCTCCAATACCTTTCTTTTGATACACACCTTTAAATTTAAAAAAAAATATTTTCGCGGGACATGAATTATCCGACATTTTGGATTTGAGCAGCAGGTTATTCTGATTAGCTGATAAGAATTCCCTATATTTTTCCTGCGTGCGCATCGAAACGATTTCTAATACTGGAAAGTTTTATGTTTTTATCTTTTTTGAGTTATTGGAACCATCTATATAGCACGCACCGTTCTATAGGCACGAATCTATAAGGGTTTTTTGATTTTACCAACAAAACCTTACAAATGACCACCGCATTTAAACGGTTTAAGATAAAAATTTTATAAACATTTTTTGAATGATTTCAGTAGGTACAGTGGAAAATAATTTATAATGTGGAAAAGTGGAAAATATTTATTTTTCTACAATAGTCAAGCAACCAACTATTTTATTTTTGGACCATTTCGTGGATTGACCCGTTAAAATAATATTATTACAGCTTCAATAAATTGTGCACAATTAAAATGCTATCTCAATGCTGTGACAATACACTAAGCTGGCATCAAAATTGCATGATTATGGATGGATACGCATATCCAAAGTCTTAAACTTATACTCCACTGTAAAACTGTCATATTTTACTTGTGAGAGTGCGAGTGCAACCATTAAAGCCAATGCTAATATGAATTTGTTGTTTGTGAATAAATTTATTTTTGCAGCATGGAAACCAGGGACTCAGTACAAGTACGAGTTGAGGGGAAGGACCTTGGCCGGACTCCACCAGGTCACCAACCAATTCTCCGGAATTCTCCTTAAGGGATGGGTTGTGGTCCAGCCTTACGGTGAAAACACCTTGAGTGTCAGAGTCTCACAGCCTCAGTATGCTGACCTGCACGCTAACCTAAGCTCCGGATGGTCAACATACATTCCGGATAGCAGGCTTTCCTACAAGCCACTACCTCTCTCCGACAAACCTTTCGAGCTTAAGCTTAAAAACGGAGTGGTCGACAAGTTTATTGTAGACCAGAGCCTGCCCATATGGGAGGTAAACATGCTTAAGGGAATCGCCAGCCAGCTTCAGGTCAACACCCAGGCTCAAAACCTTAAGAAATCTCGTATCAATCAACTACCAGCTGACAAGAACCAACCTATGGGAGTCTACAAAACCATGGAGGTACTTTCACTAATATACCAAGAATAGAATGTATAATATCTTATAGTGTATATTTCTGTATTGTCAATATTTAACCATTGTTGTTTTTTTAGGACACAGTCACAGGAGAATGTGAAACTATCTACGATATTTCCCCTCTCCCAAAATACGTTGTGCACAACTACCCCATGTTAGCCCCAATGGCTCTCCTAGCTGAAGACCAACTGATTGACATTGTCAAGACCAAGAACTACTCTAACTGTGATCAGCGTATGTCTTACCACTTTGGAGTAACTGGATCAACCGACTGGGAACCTGCTAGCTCCCAAATGGGAAATATGCTTTCGGTAAAAATAATTTATTATATTACACATAATTAAGTGTAAAATAAAATAAAAGCTTCATCTAAATTTCTTATAATAAATTTATAATTTGTTTTATCTCTTTTAGCGCACATCCCAACAAAGAGTCGTCGCATCAGGGTCTCTTGACCGTTACACTATTCAGTCTTCTGTAACCACAAATAAAATTATTATTGCACCTCATCTGCACAACGCCCAAAAAGGAATTGTTGTCAGCAGAATGAACTTGACTTTGGAAACAACTGCCTCAGCCTCTGGATCACCTCACCCATTAACTACACCAAGAGTGTTCAAGAATTTGGTCTACAATTACAACGCCGCTTCTCAAGACGAAAAGGCCGAGAATTATCCAAAGGGAAACGAAGGCTCATCAAGCAGCAGCAGCAGTAGTAGCAGTAGCAGTAGCAGCGAATCTGACAGTAGCAGCGGAACTAGCGAATCAAGCAATGATTCTTCTAGTAGTGGATCAAAATCCTCCGGCTCAAAGTCATCCGATTCCAGCAGCTCCAGTAGCCAAAGTGAAAATAAGCCCCAGAGACAAAATAGGTCTCGCCGCTCGGTGATTAACAGCAGAAAGGTAGAAGGAGAATCTGATGATAGCTCAAGTTCCAGCAGCAGCAGTGGAAGTAACTCAACCAGTTCTTCCTCATCCTCTTCATCCTCTTCCTCCTCTTCTTCCTCTTCATCTTTATCATCCAATTCCAGGAAAAATTGTTTGCAAAAAAAACCATCGCTCACTTTGCCTCCTAATCCACCTTTCTTGCCCGAATTTGTTGGGGAAAAGGGTAACTCGATCCATTCTTCACATGAGGTCAATATTACAAATGCTGTCATAAAACTTGCACAAAAGATAGCCTCAGAAATCCAAAACCCTAATGTAATTACTGGTGAACATACCCTTACTTCCTTCAACTTCCTAAGTGAATTAATTAGCACAATGAAACACTCTCAAATAGAAGAAATTGGAGATCGACTTTATTTCCCAAAGAACCTGACTGACCCAAACATCAGCGCAGATACCCATAAGCACCTTACTTGGGTCACTTTCCGAGACGCTGTTGCTGAGGCTGGAACTGGGCCTGCTTTTGAGACCATTAAACACTGGATCTTAAGATTTAAAGTAAAAAATGAGGAAGCAGCTCAACTCTTAACCGTTCTTCCAAAAGCACTCAGATACCCCACACAAGATTACATGAAGGAATTTTTTGTGAGTAGTTATTAACTAATATATTTAGTATTTGTTTATGCACCCCCACCCCTAGCCTAATAACTTTCATGCTTCACTATTTCCAAGAAACTAACATCGGATCGAAATAACTGAAGCTAAGATGACATCAACTTCGCTCCAGGTATACTCGAAGTAGATGCTTTTGATCTAATAAAATTTTGATAAACAACATTTAGCGTAACCCAGGAACAACGACGTGGACGTAGAAGTTTTCTCTCTTTAAAAATAGCAAATGTTTATTTTTTCATTTCCTGATCCATAGTTAATTGTTTGAAATAACTAATCGTTTCCAGACTTTTCAGACACCTGTATGTATTATTATAGTGTTACATATTTATTTTTTATTTTTCAGGCACTCGTAACCAGTCCTACAGTAAAAGATCAGTTGTACTTAAACGCAACCGCCATTCACAGTTTCTCAGACTTGATGCGTATGGTCCAAAGCAAGCGAGAGCAACACAATAGGTTCCCAGTTCACAGTTTTGGAAAATTTATCGGAGATAAGGCTCTGAATCATCTCAGTTATAAATACTTTTCATACTTAAGCAACCAACTTAAAATTTCTGTTGCTCAAAGTGACAGCCACAAAATTCAGGTTTACATACGTGCTCTTGGTAACTCTGCTCAACCCAAGATCTTAAAGGTGCTGGAACCCTATCTTGAAGGTAATCATTTGTGTCTACTTTTTATTTCTGCGACTATTATCTAAGATAGTACAAATATGCAGATAGAAGAAATGCATAAATAAACTATATCTTGATAAAAAAAATTGTTTTCAGGAAAGCAACAAATCACTGTGTTCCAAAGATTAGTCATTGTAGCGTCTCTTGACAAAATGGCTCAAGTTCATCCTGGACTTGTCAGACCGGTCTTTTATAGAATCTATCAGAACACTAGAGAGGCACCGGAACTCCGTGTAGCTGCTGTTATGCAATTGATGAAAACAAACCCTCCAGCTGAAATTCTTCAGCGAATGGCTGAGTACACAAATAGAGAGCACAGTAAACAAGTCAATTCTGCTGTTAAGTCTGCAATAGAATCAGCTGCTAGACTTACGGGACCACATAATCAGCAATTGTAAAGCGTTCATTTCTCTTTAAAAAAATCATATCTGGTAAAAAGGATTTTGTTCAGTAGTAACTAATATCTATACTTTCAGGGCAATGAATGCAAAAGCTGCCGTTAATTTTCTTACACCAAGGCAGTATGGTTCACAATATTCCAAAAACTACATTAAGAATTTTATCAGTGAACATATTGTTAGCACACTGAAACTAACTTCTGTTCAGAGTGATGACAGCACCATTCCAAGCTCAGTCTTTTACGTATTAGGCAGAAAGATTGGTAGCTTCATACATCCATGCGAAAGGGTAATTATCTTTATATATCCTTTTAAAAAATACACGTTTGCTTTTTTTAATTAATTAAGGAACCTGTCCGATAATCGTGTCATACTCAACCATTGTATACACATAATCAATTTGCCCACTGTTTTCATTGTGCTACGGGGTTTGTTTGTAAAGTATATATTATATCACTAGACGTTTTGTCAAACTTTACAATAAAAAAAAGTCCTACTTGGCGAGAAATCGGACCCCTTTCCCACCATTTACGGTTATTTATTCAGAAACTCGATTTTTTAGATAGTTAAATTAGTATATAGGCTAAAATGTAAAAATATTTAATTAAAATTGTCTAAACCGATTTTAAAAAATATTTTTTTAAGATTATTCACAGCAAAGGAGCAGTGACCCCAAATGAATTTCTCAATTTGCCTAGGGGTGTGACTTTCTTGAACTTAAGTAGTAAATTATAATCGGTTTGGACAGAAAGATTATTTTCTAATAAAAAACACTTTTTTAACTTAACCTCTGGTAGATTTTTTAAAAAACGTGTAAATCCGTCAAAATCTCCAAATCGAATTTTTTCACTATCGCAATATTTCATTTTCTCTGTATGTACTACGAATATGAGAAAGTAAAATTAATTCCTTGATTATCTGACATTGTTTAGCTTATTATGATGACCTCAAGCGCTGATGAACTGCTGAATCTCCTAAGCGATCAGTTTTCTAAATACGAGGGTTCACAGCAATCTGGTGGGGGTGACCATTCGAAATCAGGACTTCAGTGGACGGCAGAAAAAATCTCAAATATGTTGAACATTTCTCTCAAGGAAGCGGACCAGGTTGAAGGCAATATAAGAATCACTTGGGCCGGAATAGATAAATTTATTACTTTTGATAACAATACTATCGAACAACTTCCTTCAAGTAAGTCGTTTTCTATTAAGATTAATTGTTATGTACATATATTAAACAGCCCTTCTAAAAAAGCATCTTCAAGTTATTCACTTACTTACCTTGCAGCATTATATTCTTTGAATAATATAAATGCTATTATTATTAATAGCACGTGTTATTATCATTATATAACCCCAGTGACTTCATATTAGGAAACAATTATCACAAAAACCTCATAATTGTTGAAAAAAAAATAAAGAAAATATTATTCATCACAGTTTTACTACCAACTACTTCTATGTTTACTTCATTTATAAATTCTGCAAGACTTGAACGTGCTCAAGAGGAAATTGACAATGACCTGTGTCTTTTCCTTTAGCATTTAGCTTATCCTCACTAATAACCAGGACGTTTGTTATAAAGTTTTTGTTCTTTAAACTGCATGTTCTTAAATGAAGATTTATAGTTTTAATTTTTGTTTAAAAATTTACCCTGAAATCAAAAAGTACAATTTTCTAAAATTGTACAAAAAAGAACCAAATTTCTATGTCATTTTTTAAGTATTATTCAAAATTTATTTTTCGCCAAAAAAAAAAAATTATAAAGCATTTTTTTCTTTTAATAGTAATAGTCCAGGAGATAGCGAGCAAAAAAATGTCTGACTAACATAAAAGTACAATTTTCTAAAATTGTACAAAAAAGAACCAAATTTCTATGTCATTTTTTAAGTATTATTCAAAATTTATTTTTCGCTAAAAAAAAAAAATTATAAAGCATTTTTTTCTTTTAATAGTAATAGTCCAGGAGATAGCGAGCAAAAAAATGTCTGACTAACATCAAGCTAGAATTTTGCATACAAGTCAATCTTTTAGAGCCTTTTAAGAATATGTGGTCGGCTAAGTTCGTCTGCGGGACATTGCTTGGCAATAGGCGTTCGAAAAAAACAAACCGGTGGAGAGCGGCCCTGTCGCACAAAAAATGGTGGACAATGTGATTTTCATGATCCTGAGTACAGAATTAGTTAGTAGACCAAAAATCAAGTCGATGTTATTTTCACACTTGATAGGTTAGTTATTCAAATATTACTAAAAATAAACGTTGTCGCTTGTCAAGGGACGAACTAACATCAACTTGATTTTTGGTCTACTAACTAATTTTGTACTCAGGATCACGAAAATCACATTGTCCACCATTTTTGGTGAGACATGGCCGCTCTCCGCCGGTTTGTTTTTTTCAAACGCCTATTGCCAAGCTATGTCCCGCAGACGAACTTAGCCAACCACATATTCTTAAAAGGCGCTAAAAGATTGACTTGTATGCAAAATTCTAGCTTGATGTTAGTCAGACACTTTTTTGCACGCTATCTCCTGGACTATAAACATTTGGTCCGGCTTCTCTAATTTTAGAAAATAGTACTTTTTGGTTACGGGGTACATTTTGAAAAAATAATAATACTATACATCTTTATTTCTTTATTTAAGAACAAGCGGAAGAGTATAACTTTATGAAGAGTGACTCTTCTTAAAAAAAATTGGTTTTCTTTTTTAATTTATACGGGGACACCTCAATCTATTTAAAGGTCTAATTGAGTGCATTAAAAGTTTTGGTATTGCTAAATTTCTAAACGACATGAATGCTATTAAAAGGGAAATCATTTTTTAAAAAAAGTTTGAAAATGATAATTCTTCAAGTAAATAAATAAATAATAATTAAATAATAAATAAGACTTCCTACATCTACCCTATACTACATTTTACATTACTATAAATATATATATATTATATATTAAATTGTATTATCTTTACAGTGGTCAGCGAAGTGGCTTCCGCTCTTAAAAATGGCAAAAATTTCAACTACACCAAAATGCTTAACCAACATACTATCAGGATTGGTTTCCCTACAGACATGGGTCTCCCATTCGTTTATTCTCTTCAAGTTCCAACACTTATGTCCATCGATGGAGAAGTGCAGATTATAACTCACCCCGACCTATTCAATGGAGCCAAGGACCAAATTCAACAACCAAAGACAGTAAACGCTACTGCTGAGATTAAAATGATGTTAGTTTAATAATAACTATGTATACATTTGTGTGTGTGGGTATGCTTACTTTCAGTCAAATAACTGAATTAATATGTTTAGGTATGCTTCCAAGACTCAGGCGAAACTCGGTTTCGTCACCCCATTCAGCCATCTACATTACTTTGCCGGCTATGACAATAACGTTCAAATTAATCTTCCTTTCTGCGTCAAGGTTGATATTGACGTAGAAAACACCAAAGTAGGTGTCAAATTGCAGCCTCTTGATCCTAGTATGTACCAGAAAATAGCAGAGTACAGTACTCTAGCTTACACTACACAGCACAAAATTATTGATGTCTCCCCTCCACAACTTGACAAAAATGCTGAAATTGTTCATGTTAGGCCAATTCAAAGAGTAAGTTTATCCTAATTATATTTTCGTACTTTTGGTGAATTGGATATTTATTAGTATTCAAAAGATTCATTTGCAAACTCATCTATTCCACCTTGATAATTATTTCAGTTTGAAGTTACTGCTGGTCAGCAAAATACTGGATTTGCTTTCGACTTAAAGGCTGAAACTGAACAAAAATATTTTGACTCTGCCTACTTTATGGAAGGTTTACAGAAGCAGAATCTTTTAACTTCGATCTTGCACTACAATAAGCATCAAACAATCAAACCAAACACTAACTACACTCTTTCGTTTAATCCTCAAAAGACATCTGCCGAATTTGCCAAGATTGTCGTTAACTACTGTAAGTTGAAATATGATGAATAAAATTAAGTCGTTTAAAGTAGCAGGTTTGTTTTAAAATATTCACGCATGGGCAGAACGGTGATTCAAGTTGATTTACAAAAGAAATAGTTATAACTATTAACTAAATAAAAAGTAATTTATGTTTTGTATATAGACAGCAAAGCTACACACGCTCAAAGTGGGGGCTCAGGTGATGATCAGCAAAACGGTGCTATACCATCCAATACTTCGCCTGATAGTCAGAAGAGAGTACAACAATTTTTGAACAGGGTTTCATCTGGAATTCAAGGTAGATACCTCAATCAATGCTTATGCAAATCATCAAATTAAAATTAAACATCAGAATGATAAGGAATACAATTCTATAGACTTTTACACAAAATATTGTCTCATACTCTTATTTACAATAAATTCATTGCAACTTGAATGTCAACTGTAGAAAGTATGAAACTTAAAAATATTTATTTTTTTATATTTATAGATTAAAAAAAATAAATAAAATAAAAACCCTTTTTTAAGAGTCTGTGTAAACTAGCTAACGGAAAAGGACCTCCGTGAAAGCTGTCAAGCCTATTTTATTACTGGCCTCTTACCCAGCATACTCCCTCCCTTCTCTTCTTTGACTATGTCAAGAAGGGAATCTTGTAAGAATATTAACAATCAACCATTTTATACTCCTTTTTGCCTCGATATTAATAATTGTCACATTAGTCAGGGTAATCGACTAACTTACTGTTGTTGTTTGCAGACGCTACAGTACAAGCAGTAGATGTATCTCTTGAATTTAATGGCGAAACGAACTCACAGTATATCGCCACAGCAGCCTACGGG
Organism: Gerris buenoi; assembly: GCA_001010745.2. Taxonomy (NCBI): domain Eukaryota; kingdom Metazoa; phylum Arthropoda; class Insecta; order Hemiptera; family Gerridae; genus Gerris; species Gerris buenoi. The sequence continues at coordinate 347,586 of KZ651652.1, forward strand.
AGGAGTTATGCCTCTCACAAATCTCGTATTCTTGCATTCTTATCCAAGGATCCCGCTAAGACAACTAGTGAAAACAGACCATTCCAGGTACTTTTACAAACTGAACTGGTTATTTATTCAGTTTGATTTTTAAACTCGAGAGTCCGCATTCCTTCTTCCTTCAGACTTAAGCCTCGATTATACGGGGCGAGTTTACTTGTTACTCGCTGGTGAGTAGCTAGTTTATAAGCTGCTAGTTAATTCGCTCTCCGTGTAATAAATTTGGCAAGTAAACTCGCCTACTGAAATAGCACGCCCCTAGAGGGTAAATGTCCAGTTTACAAGCTACTGCTTGAACAAGTAAAGTATGAACGCTGTATTTTACTCGCTTGTGAATTTGATCTGTTTAATAAAGCAAGTTAGTATACTCTCCTATTGAAATAGCTCGCCCCAGCGGGCGAATGGCTAGTTTACAAGCTGTGTGTAATTTTTTAATACATTTATATTAGCTTGCTTTCTTGTTTGTTTGTTTGTCCAGTACAAATCTTGCAATCGATTTTTAACTAACTTTCCGAGTAGCTATAGACATTTGAAACTTTTAGAATAGCTCCGAACACGATGACAATGCATTATTTTAATACTTTTTAGCCATCTTTCGGCAGAATTTAATTCGTTTACAGCAAATTTTGCTGTATGGAAAGTTAGTCCACAAGTTATTTTATTTATTGTGACATGTCCCATATTTTCAATCTTCATTTTGACGGATTTCAAATTTTTGAGATAAACATAGAATGACAGCGAAAAAAAAAAAGTAAACAAAGAAATAATAAATTAATTGAAATGTGACAACCAGGTTTGTTTACACTTGTGTCCGAAGTGTCATTTATGTGAAATAAATAAATTTGGACGTTTTTTTTTTTTTTTCCACTAACTTTATAAACAAAGACGATATACAAAGAACAATGACAATAATTTTATTATATTATCAAAATTTCATATGATTCAACAGAAAATTTAAAAACGTAGTAATATATATAAAGTTCTTTTTATAATTATTAGTAACTAAGTAACAACTCGCTGACTCTCGCTCTAGTTTACTCGTCAGCGACTTGCTTGTAAATTCGCCTATTAAACAAATCGTGGCTTTATCAATATATTACTAAGCTCTGTTTTATTTATTAATTATTTTTATATCTTCTTCTTCTGTAGATAGCAATGGATGTAGTTACACAGGCTCCAAAGGTCCCACTGACTCACTTTAGGAAAGCTATGGAGGCCGATCCGACTTCGTCTGTTTACTCTACTATTAATTTTGGAGAGAAGGCTGAGTCTGGAGGTTTCATCAAATTGAAGGTATATTTATAAAGCTATAACTGTAATTTTAATATTTTATATGGTTTCTTTCCAATACTAGATTAATATTGATATGATACACGATACACACACACAAAGATATTCTTTTTCAAATTTCGAAAAAAGAAATACTTGCACAAAACATAATATGTAATGTGCAACATAAGAAATAGGGTTTGTGGAAAAGGAGACTTCAGATTTCAAAATAAGAAAGATAATAAACAAGGCTATTTTACAATCAAATTAAATTCTTTAAACTCCCCGAACAAAATATTTTTGTTTTTTCAATACTATTTTTAAATTAGTGTCACTAATTAAAAAATAGTAGTCTACCACACTAGTCTACCAATTAGTGTGGCACATAACTTCCTCACATCCTATTTCGTATATTTTAATTATTTTAGGCTTCTACAACCTATTATTGACAAATTTATTTAATTTTCCCTTCTGATTGCTGTCTTGAAATATTTGAAATCGGAAACAAAAAAAAATGTTTGTTCTTAAGACGATCACAAAGCTTTTGTTACTTTCGGTAAGCTCGGAAGTAAAAAATACATATAAAAACAGGTTATAAATAACAATTATTTTGTAATTTCATTGAGTTTATTAAAGTAATCTAATTTGATTATCATTTAAAGTGATCTTTTAAATTTACATTACAAACGTCTTAATTTAAAGTTCCAATACTCTATTTCAAACCGTTTAGATTTTATAGCGGTATGTATGGGTATGAGTGTTATTTTTTTTACAATTTTCAAAGGGTTATTTTGCTATCATTGCCCCCCTATAGAGGGCAAAATATTAGAGATAGAAAAAAAAATTTCGAATAAAGTATTATTATTTTTCACCGTAGATTCCAAATATAATTTCAAAAAAAAATACTCTAATTTATAAGTTTGAAGTTGAGTGGCCTGGAGGCAAAATAGGTGGTTGCCCTAAGTGCGTGATTGCATGAAAACAAACTTGGTACGGATACCCCAAGTTTCATTAACTTATCTCAAATCATTCAAAAGTTAAGAGGGGGGGGGGGAGACTATTAGGCCACCCTGTATATATTATATTATATATTATATATTATTACATATATAATATATAATATATAGTATATATATATATTATTACAGTTGGTCACTAATTATAATTTTAGGCCTTCCTATAGAACTCTAGAAGACGGCTTAGCGGCCAATGGTGTTAAATGTCATATCTATACGAGCCTCCTTAGTTGTTAAATAAAGCATTTATTATTATTATTAATTTAAAGTGATCTATTTGGTTAAGATATATTTTTATCAAGTTCAATGTTTATTACTTGACTGATGTTTTTTGTTTTTTTATCGCTATGTAGAGTAAGCTGAAACAATCAAGAGAGTTCAGAGAACATTTGGAACAAGTGCCTCTTGCCATTGAGTGTGAGAAACAAATGTCAACTGGAAATTACATCCTTCCTGCCTGCCGCAATGTAACAGCTAGAGCCAACTTCTTGGACAAATATTCCATCGCAGTAGAATACAATGGGGTAAATACTTTTAATTGCTTACTTCAAAAGAGAACAATTTAATTTTAATTGAAAGTTTACTAAACTGATTTATGTTAAATAGTTTCGCTTTTTGAAAACAACGAAACAAGCAACAAATTAATCATTATAAAATTTTAAAAAACTTAAAAAGAGCATAGCGAGTTTTTTATTTCAGAAAGTTGGAATTTTAAAAGTTAATGTGTTTGCCTAAAGATTCCTGGCATAACAATTGACCGATTTGAGCGAAATTCGACACACGCATCTTAACATTTGGGAATTTCACCCTTAATAAAATAAAAGTTTAGAAATACCTATCAAGTTGCATATAAATTTTAAAGAAGAAAGAAGATTACATATTATGTCATTAATTAAACAATGGCTGTCACAAATGACTGGATTTAAATCATATGTAATCTTGTATATCAAATTAAAGGTCTTTTTGAGTATAGGTAATGATTTTATTTATTGCCTTTTACGTCCAGAATAATCACTTTCGGAATGCAACTCATAATTAGTGTTGCTGATTTTATACACTGACGTGCTAGCTATATGCAGTAGTTAAATGAGCGTATTGAGTTTTTCATTTCAGAGACTAGAGATTTAAAAATTTTGTTTGTCATACGATAACTGGCGTAAAAAAATGACAGATTGAACGAAATTCGGCACACCGGTGTATCTCAGCAATTAGGAAAGCTGTAATTTCAAACTTAATATTTTAAAGATGGCGGCTAATACGCCTGACGCCTAAAATATATATATATATTTATTTTTTTATTTTTTTTTTGTAGGCAAAGCATGCCATGTTTTACATCGTTAAAATAGTCTTGTAGGAGTAGGAAATTAAAATGCCCACTAAATAAATTATTTATTTATTTTATTTCAGGTACCAGTTGTATTTCAAAATCTAACCTACCAAGTTTTTTCGGCTCTCCGCGAGATGGCTTATACTCAAGTGAGTGAAAATGTTATGGTTCGTGGAAACAAAGAGGGACAAATTAATCTTGATACTAGCTTCTCTCCAGACCTTTCCAGTGCCAATTTATCTATTGATACGTCCCGCCTCAATGTTGCTTTTACCAACCTCCAAATGGGAAAATGGTCCAGAGCTATCGCTGTTTTCCATCCAGAATATAACATGGTTCAGCGCCTTGGACAAATCACTATGCGTAGTCAACAATATCGTAAGTAGTTTTCTTCTTATAGAAAGAGACTGAATTTTGTTAATGTAATTAAGAGTATCTATCTATTTGTAAGTAGAAAATGTTTATTCTGATGCCCCATCATCTTCTATAACCCTATTTAATTACACCTCTTGTGAAAAATGCTGACTAGTTCGATAATAAAATTTTATTTTTTATATTTTTTCAGCCACATGTGCCATGGACAAGTCATTCGCCACAACCTTTGACAATAAAACTTACCCAATTACACTTGGTAAATGCTGGCATGTGATGGTACAGTCCACGCCTTATTATCGCAATGGCTTTACAGACGAATATCTGTCACCCAACAACTCAGCCAGATTTAGTATCCTTGTGCGTGACATTGTTGCCGGACAAAGGGAAGTTATGCTGATCTTAGATGAAAATGTTGTGACACTGCTCCCTACTGCCGGATCTACTGCTGACCACTATCTAGTCAATGGCCAGAAACACACTATTTACAAGGATTCAACAACTCATTATATGGACAAGGAAGGTCATACAGTGGTGAAGGCTTACAAACTCCCATCAGGAAGTTTGAGGGTACTTACTCCCATGCACGGATTTGAGATCATCTACGATGGACTTCGTGTCAAGCTCCAAATTCCCAATGGATACAGGAATAAAGTCCATGGACTTTGTGGTAACTTCGACGGTGAAAAATCAACAGATTTTATGACACCCCAGAATTGTATTTTACAAAATCCTAGGGAATTCTCTTCTACTTATGCTATTGCAGACCAATCATGTGAAGCACCAGCTGTTCTTCACTTGCGTCAACGTGCCCAAACAGCCATTTGTCACAATAAGACTGTAGCTCCTGGTGATGTTATTAGCAATCTAGAAGCTGGCAGACGATTACACAAATCATCCCCCATCATGAAATCAAGCAAGGTGATAGATGGTACTAGGAACAAGGTTAAGCAGCCAAATGGTCAAGAAACATGTGGAGTGTACGCCACCTTAATTATCCATCGTGCTGGATTTAAATGCTTCAGTAAGACTCCCCAACTCCAATGTTTAGGAGCATGTCAAAAACCAGTTACAAGGGTTACCAAGCAAATCGAATTTTTCTGTCTATCTGAACAAGCTGGAAAACTAATCAATTCTCTCTCAGATGTTCCTAAGACTTTACAGCCTACATTAATCCCTAGGCTAGAGGGCGTATGGGTTCCTCTCCAGTGTGAATAAATATAAATCCTAAAAAGAAGAAAGCACTGGCTACCACACAAATATCACAAAATATGGTACAAGAATATTACTTTTCAAAAAATGTTATACATATATTTTGCATTTTACTTAAAGTATGGAAACAGACTAAAATAATTAATTGTGAATAGATGAAAATTCATTATTTTAAATAAACGATGTTGTTAAATTTGATTCAGTCAATTTTTTCTTTAATAAACTATTAGAATGGAAAGCAATAAACTATAACAAGGGTCATAAATACAACAAATATGTATACATATTATAATAAATCATTACAATGGTAATAAATATAAAAATGAGCCAGTACATTTATAATTTTTGAAGTTTTTCCTTCCATCTATAATTATTTTAAAATTGGTTGATTTTAGGTTTTAGAGGTATTATGGTTTTTACAACGTATACTGTATGCATCTCTATTAAAGTCTCCAAATTTTAACACGCCCAAAGAAGATTATGTTTGCATTAAATCATTGTTCAACAAATTTTTAAAAATCTAAATAAATTGATTCTTTTTGTGGTTTGGTCAAATTAAATAAAATAACCTAATAATTTATAATTTTTGAAACAAATATTGAGTCATGATAATTTTTTATTTATTACTCAATGTATTGAGAAAAATCTACTACTAGCATCACATGCCATCAAGGAAAAACATACTGACATACAATGTGCCTCTAGCATGGAAATCATGGAACTGGGGGCACGTGCCCCCCCCCCCCC
>KZ651652.1:371407-384728 GCA_001010745.2 Gerris buenoi
TCTATGATGAGGGTATGTTTTTTTAGGGGGTAAAAATGAAAATTTTCAACTCTTTGGAATCTTACCGTTAGTTTCATGACAATAGCTACAGGTGTGCCAAATTTCAAGTTTCTAGCTATTCTGGAAGTCACTTGTAATTTTTATGAGTGCGTCAGTAACCAAAATGCAAACTTTGAAACTCTCCCCTTTTGAAATGACTAAATATTAAGGACTCAATTGTTTTCAATGTTTAAAGTGTAAAGCATCTATGTTTCAAATTTCAAAAGCCCATCTTAAAAGGAAGCAAAGATATGAGGGTGAGAAAAACCAAATAAATTGGTATAAGTAAAGATACACTGCATGGTAACTAAAACTTGGCCAAGCCCATTGCCATGTGCTCAGATATTGTACGGATTTGATCTTTGAGTTTTACTTTCTATTATTAACTTCCACAAAATAATATCAGAAGGAACTTAGTGTGTGTCTATGATGAGGGTATGAATTTATAGGGCAAGCCAAGCAATGTCTATTGCCATTAATAAATTCATTTAACACACTATAAATAATTTTTTAACTCAAATAACTACATTACATTTTTATTTAAATAATTAGATTCTTAATTTACTTACGCTTCAGATTGGTATCCTTTTGGCACAAGGGTTAATGACCATCTACAAAAAATAAAAAATAAAAAAATTTGTTCAATGTTAAGTAAAAGTATGCATTATTGTATTTTATTTATTTTTTATATATTTTTTTTTTAATTCAATCATTACTACTACTTTTACTTCAAATATTGATCTTAAATTGTATACTTTGCATTTAATGTTCTCCTCGGGTCTTGTCCCATATAAAATACAACATCTTCAACAGGCCATTCTCCTAACTTGGTATTAAACTGTAAAAAAAATATAATTAGTTGTTATTAGTAACTACAATAACACAATAGTAAGATAATTAACCATATAAAAAATAAATAAATGTAATAAAAAGAAGAAAATAAAAGTTTAAAAAAAATAATAATAAAGAAAAGTGAAATAAAAAAAAAGATAATTTCTATTACTTTTGAATCCTTGAAGTAGGAAAGTTTTGCTTGACTAAATTCAAACATAAAGGACTTGAAAGATTTCATCTTTGGACCAGCGTATTTGAGTTCACCACACTTGGTCAACTGAGGTGTAACCTGAAAGAAATATATGTAAATCTATTAATGATAATATTCAATGAAAGCGTAGGTAAGCATAACACTTAACTTACACAAACATCGAACAATATGATATTACATATGAGTACAAAAATAACATTTTAAATACACTGCAAAATATCACACTAGGGGTCACTTAAATGTTGTCACTGCCTTCAATTTAGTATTCCTATCCCTTACTCTAGTTCCGTCTGCTACCTTGGTTTACACCTGGACCATCGTTTGACCTGGGCACACCACACAAAACTTAAACGACAAGACTGCAACAAACCCTACAGAATTTTACACAGACTTTTACACCATGCATCTAAACTCAGCACACATAACAAATTACTTATTTATAACACCATAATTAAGCCCATATGGTCATACGGTATTCAACTCTGGGGTTGCACCAAGCGTTCCAACTCCTATCGAATCTAGTCCCAACAGTCCAAAATCCGAAGAAGAATAGTCCACGCTCCTTTCTAAGTTCTAACTTTATCCTTTACCACGACCTTAAAGTCCCCTTTGTCCATGACCAAGCCATATCTCGATACAAATCCTTCCATGACTCCATATGCCAACACCCTAATCCATTAATCCACAACCTGCCATTACCATTCATTCCCGGAATCCCTCCCCTACGTCTAAAGAGGCAGCAGCCATGTGATTTATTGAGCGATGTATAACTTCTAAATATATGTAACAATTCATGCTAGTATCTGTGAGTACTGTTAATGGACAGTTCCTCACTTCAAGTCATTAATGTCATTCTAAAAACATACATAATTATTGCTTATAACATGAAATTATGTAGTTGCAATCTTCTTATAAAAATTAAAAAAATAAATAAATAAATTCAGTATAGATTTGAATAATGCAGATCTAAATCAATGCATTGATAATTTTTTTTAATAATCATGAAACCTGTCTTGTAAATCAACACTAAATAATTTACGTACTCTTGAATTTTCGATCACAAAAAATTAACAAATAAATAAGTTAAATGACACTTACAATAGCAGCAGCAATTTGTTTAAAAGTGAGATTGTGAGTTAGTACAAGATAGTTATCTTTCCTATGTGCATGGTGCCAGTAAGCCCATCTTATAACTGTTTGAAAAACGCTTTCAGTATGATGTAGGGGTCTAATCAAAGCACCAGATAGACAAACTTCTTGAAGACAACACTCATGACTTTCCATCTCTCTTTTAAAACAAAGTTCATTCACTACATCCCCAGCTTCTCTTTCTGGATCCACCTAAATAAATTATTGAGAAAAAAAAAATCAAAATTATTGTTTACAACCATGAGACCCATACAAATAGTGATGGCAAATATTCAAAATCAAATTATATGCAAGGAAAACATGGAAACAATGTCTATATTTATTATTATTTTTTTTAAACTTTTATTTTCTTCTTTTTATTACATATATTTATTTTTTATATGGTTAATTATCTTACTATTGTGTTATTGTAGTTACTAATAACAACTAATTATATTTTTTTTACAGTTTTGGTAGATTCTTATTTTATTATTTACCATTTATATTTATTTATATTATGCTATCTAACCCTTATATATATATATTTATACTTTATATCTCATGAAACTTAGTAGATGTAGAGTATGTAGATTTGGCTCCAACTGGAGGCTCGTATACCATTCTAGTGGCCACTTCGCCAACCCGCTACTTCGCAGAAAATCCGCTAGGAGCGCTAGGCCTACAACGGCGCTTCCAGTCTGGTTGGAGTCTCCCCAGTCTGCTTTACATCGCTTTGGTCACCCGCTTTTTGTCACCCGCCTACCGCCGCTTATGATTTATTAATTAATTATTTCAGAAGTGTTAATTTAAGTTCTTTTCACCTAAGTTATTTCAAGACCGTTTTAAGACCGTGGCTCGTCCGTTTCCCACCATCACACCACTAAACCAGGTGAGTGCAAATCTTATATTTTCTATTATCTTCTTTGTTTCATGCTATATTAATTATTATTATAGGAAGTTGCTTCAATAAATACTTATAATATTTTCAACCAACCAGTATTACAAGCAACTTAAACTTTACTTGCCTACATAATTATGGTGCATAAGTAAAGAGAGAATTAATATTTTTCAAGTTTCTGAAATATTCAAAATCTAATTATACAAAGAATTTATGTTGATACAAAAGAATCTTTGCAAGGATTATTTAGCCCAAACTTCTTTTATTGGCTATAAAATATCAAGCTAAATCAATTCTTACCTTTAAGAAATGAGCACATATTTTAGAATAAACTGACTAGGATTGTATATCTACACAGATAAACTCGGTAAGATACATAGATAAACTCTAGAAAATTGGTTATGAACAACATTTTTGTCTTCTGCATGGATTTATCATTAAATTAATGAAAATTCCCATGTTAAGCTAAGAAGACATCTTAATGAAACGAGAAGTATCTAATTGAATATAAATTAAAAATCAAATTTATTTTCTTACAGCAATTCTTAGCTCTTACCCAATTGACAAGTATTTTATTGTCAACCTTAAAGTAAAAAACAGTTATAGCAATAGTGATATCATAACTCAAAACTGGGCCCACCGCTAACATACATAATTTTTATTTCACAATTAAAAAAATTAAATTAGAAGCGAATAGCAAATATTTTGTTATTGTAAGTTGTTAATAAGTATAAAAGTAATTATAGATAAGTTATAATAGATAATTCTTCTATACACAAGTTCTTGTTGTTTAAGCAATGATAGTAATTCTTATAGAATATTAATAGAGAAATAAATTTAACTTAATTCTTAACTCAAACAGTAGTAGGTAATTAGTTTTGACATTTTAATTCAGTTTTAGTTGAATTTTCAAACAAATATTACCCTCTTTTGCAGAACATATAATAATTAATATAATTTAATTTAAAGATTTTTGTTTTAATTTAGTGTTTTTTTTTTAAAGTTTCTCACGCTTGTCAATACTTATTTACCAATATCTTCCTTCAATTGTGATTCATTAGGGTTCCTAAGATTTTTAGTTACCATATTACATCCATAAGGACAAAATAGTCAAAGGGAAATCAATATTAATTTTATCAGAGCTTATATTTTGTTAATATACTAACATTTCATTCAATTTTAGTTATCCTAGGACCACCTTATTATTTTTTGTTTTTTCTCTGATCTTCATCAAAACCCATAAGTTTTCTATAACCTTGAGCCAATAGCAGGTAGGACCAAGGCAGGTGAGATCTTTTACTCAACTATAGCATTTATCAAGGTTTATATATAGTGCATTTACTTATCTTTTAGTCAATATCTAACCCTTACAAAACCTAATATGTTCTTTATTGACCCATATTTCTGTAAACTGTAATTTTCATCAAGGCCATAATTTTGTAGTATTTATACTAACTTTTCTATCGTTTTTGACATGCAGAGTAAATCTGAACTAAGAGTTTCATCGGAACCTATTTGTTGTTAAACACAGATCTTTCTGTCAGTATATTATATCTAAATGTGTTGCATTAATGTTTAACACTGAAGAGAAGTATTAATTACGAACTAAATAAATATTTAATAGGTAATAATATTTTACTTATATAAAATCGTGATTTTATACAAGTTTGGAGATTCTAAAACCAAATTTAATCTGAAATCTCAACAAAAGACCTTACCGACACATTGATACAGTCTCCAGATTCCTTTGAGTTTATATAGACCCATATTTTAAGGTTGCCGGAAGGTTCATGATGGTTAGGGCCTCCTCTCCTATGAACCTTTTCCAACACCTCTTGAATCCTTCTCTCGATAGCAACTTCTGACTCTCCGACAAGAAATACAGGCTTGAATAATGTAATCAAGTCAAGCACAACTTGGAACTCTTGTTTGCTCCATTTACTGCTTTCACCATCCTAAATAAATAATCAGTAAATGAACAAATTAACAGGTAAAGAAATACTACCCTCTATTGTGATCATCATAAAGTATGATTCATTATAGGGAAGTCAAATAACAAGTAAAAAAAATAATGAATACTACTGCTTTACTAGCAAAAGGGAAGCATTGGAATAGCATACAGTTTTATAATTATGACTTTTAATGGATTTACACATCTAGACATTCCTAAATACCTGGGGACTATAATTAGCCTGTTTTATTTGTCTATTTTACCACCTGCCTTTACACCTTGTTAGTTTTAATAACTTATGATCAAATTATTATTATCAAAAAAACATTTTTTCTCTTGTCTATCTTTGTGGAAGAAAAAAAAATAAAAAAAATAGACTGACTGCCAATTAGTGTGGCACATAGCTTCCTTGCATCTTATCATGCACATTATTGTTATATTAGCATTATTGTTCTATTACTTTATTGTTATACTATAAATGGTGTTGAAGAGGGCATGTAAAATAAATATAAGTAACAAAAGGAAAGAGCAGTGGCAATATTCAAAGTGTTCAAATTTGTAAAGCAAAAGTCGGTAGGAGTGAGAATAGGTTTAGTTTGAGAGCAGTTCGATAATGTGAGCACAGAAGTGAATGCAACAGTGTTCAGAGATAAGTCAGAATCAGATAAGTACTTTTTAATATATAGGTGTTAAAAATGAATATTTGTGCGCATGTAGAAGAGAAACAAATAAGGTCTAGAAGGTTGAAATTTATATGGGACCAACAGAGGGCAGATAATGACCTACTATACAAATTACATTAAAATAGGACATGTAGTTTTTGATATGTTGGAACATATAATAGTAGCATAAAATATTTTCGTTCTTCACAATGATCCCATAGCTTTAGTTACCTTTGGTAAGCTCAGAAGCAAAATGTCAAATTTATGATCCATTTATTTTTATATATAAATAAAATATTTGTGTAAAACTTATTATAATAATATCAGTAATAAGTATAATTATAAATATCCTTAAAAGTAGATTTGTCTTTAAATTAGTAGTTCATATGCATGAGAACACATCAATTAATAGACGTTATTTTCCTGCATAACTTCCTCTCTCTTACTTTTTAAATATCCAGCTGTTAATTCTTTATTGTCTGGCTTTCAGGAAGTAAATATGGGGGGTTATGTAAAAATATGTTTCATGTGTAATACAAATAATTACATGGGTGAACAAGAGTTCCCTTAGTTGACCTGTATTAAATAATGTTAACCTCAAGACCTTGAATAGGTTTATGACCTCACTATTTTTCATATTAAAAAGTTTTTTCCATTGACAATCCCATGGACCTATGTCCAGATAGGGCTCAAATTGTGCAGAATTAAAATTAGGAATGAAGCCTGTGATTAGATTTTTGATATCTTGCTTAGAACCAGTATAATTTTAATTTTACTGTTTTTCCTAACCTCAAAGGGCGGTAGAGCCTTAATAAATGTTTGAAAACTCTAAGGAATATCTATATCTGTGTATCGGAGGTAAAGGGCACTATCTCCATTTTTTACGAAATTGAGGTTTTAACAGTTTCCTATTAATTTTGTTTTGCTTTTTTAGAGGTACAAGGCATTATGGTCTAAGACTAAAACTCACGGATTTAGCCAGTTGGAAAAGGAACTATGAACCAACATGCTGGGGAGGTAAAGAGAACTATATGGACATGTAGCTGTTTACCTCCAGAGAATTAAAAATAAGTTAGCCCTATGTCCAGATAGTGCCCTATACCCACTCCACTTAGTAAAAAATAAAAGTACAAAATTTAAAAAACAAAAAATGTGTAAAAAAAAATCATTAAAATAGCTCTCCTGAAAAATTTACAATTTGGCACATATTGCCCTTTAACTCAGATACACAGATATATTTCTAGTAGTACTCCACTCAAGATTGATTTATGTAACCAACCAAATCATTCTCTTCTGGCTCACACAGCCACATAAGATTCAGCTTGAAATAAAACATTGAAGTCCCACCCAGCCTAAGATTTTTACTACAAACTTATTGCAATATATTTATCCAGTTTTTTTCCAATAAATTTTATTTAATAACTGTTCTGAAAAAAATATCACCGGAGACTTCCAAGTATAATAATAATATAATATCTAATAAACTTATAATAATAAGTTATATTAATATTTATAATAATTATTATATTATAATAATAATAAGTAAATAATACCTAATAATAAGTATATAATACCTAATAATAAGTATATAATACCTCTCATAAACTGCTTCCAAAATAATTTATAAGAAGCTATCAAAAATAATTTGCAGTTTAATCTCTTTCCATATTGATGGACTTAAAAACTGTTTTTTTTTTTTTTTATAATTAATGAGCGGATGTTTTCCCATCACATTAATAAACAATACTTTTCCTACTATAGGTAGTGAGGAAAAGTAAAAACAAAAATAAAAAATTAAATAAGAAAAAACATAAAATCTAAAGTATGCCAACAAGGTTGGTCATTACATACTAAGATAAAATCAAGTTAAATTTAAAAATTTAGAAATAGAAAGACATTTAAAAACAGATCCATACACCTAAAAACAATACGAACACATTCTAAAAATAATTTAAATTGGAAGATATAATAACAATACTTTTCAAAAATTATAATATAGACATGTCTACAACTATTGTCTAGTGGTTAAAAAGAAAAATGTTAAAAAGAAAAGAAAAAGGTTTTATCAGCCATTGTAACTGATAATGCATTAATATTATTAACTCTTACCTCCATTTCACATCCAAAACTTAGTTGAGGCATAATAAACAAAACATTTAAAATATTATTGAAGTAATATGAATGTAATACATAAATTATTTTATAAAATTAAATCATTTTAAAAAGCAATAAATGCTGAAAAAAACTAAGATGGAATGAGGGAAACCTAGATTTATTTAATTCAATTTAAGATTTATTTTATAGTTACAACCATAAAAAAGATAGTAAAAATCTTTGCCTCACAAAAGTGTAAGCTAATTCTTAGAGTTCTTCAATTTATTTTCTACTACTTTCTTGCAAACAACAGATATTTTTACCATGGAAATAATAAAGAGTTTAAAGCTTTTAATGAATATTATAAAATTCAAGCTTATTTATTCATTATGTTTGCATGTAGCAAATTAAATTTCAAAGACTTTTCTGCCACAACTATAACATTAATTAAAAGGGTTAATTAATACGAATTCAGATTGTAGTTTTTTAAACTGATCAGTTCAGGTTAATAATGGGACAAAGAAAAAACTCTAATTTCATCCTTGACATCCTTGAAAGTTTAACAATAGGTACAAAAGGGAGAGTTTGAATGTTTGAGACTTGGCCATATATCTTAGAACACTAATATTATTATAATATTTCTGATAAAGCTTGAGTTACAAATTTATTTGGTTCCCAAAACTTGTTTATAAGTCGGATTTATCCCCCCTCCCTCTTCCTATTTTCTTTAGTAACGGGCAAAAATAACCAAAAATGCTAATTTTATTCTAATTTACAAATTGTAGCAATATGCTAAACCATGCTGGATAGGCATATCCTTAAGACATGTTGTTGTACTGGACTCTTAACACACTGACTAAACATGAGTTGTGAATGCTATTGAGGTAAGCTCATAGCATCATATGAAAGGACGCACTTCATGTTACAGCGTGGTCTAGTCAACACCTGTTTATATAACATTATGATATGTTGTGTTTAGTTATGTTATGTAAAGTCAATAAACTGTTTTATTACGAAAGTTACGGCTACTGTTTATGTTTATTTACGTCTCGACCATTTCCACAAGATAAGTAAAGTCAATTTTATATAACATTGCGCTAATGGGCATGTTGGAAATGTCTCCTTATGTATCCATTATATTTTTAAAAACCTTGTTTGACCTCATCCATAGCTAATATAACTGCTTTAGATCCCGTGTCCTATTCTTTATTTATTTTAAGGAAGTTCAATTTCTCAATTTAATATTATATATATATTTACTGATAGAACAAAAATCATACAATCACAAAATGTTGTAATTCAATTAAGGTTATTTATAGATAAGATAACAGCATTTAACTTTATAAATATCGGTAATTTAACCCCTTAAAAATAAATACAATGAAACATTCGATACCTGAACTTGCATGAGAGTAGGAGCCCAAATAGCAGCAAGATTTTCACATGTCATTAAATTCTTATCAGCCTGAATGCTAATATAATGAAGATGAGACATTAATTTCCTTGCAGTAACATAATTCACTAGAGGAAGCTTCTCAAGGCAGTGGCGGTACATAGATATCTTATCACTCTTATTACACTTGATATCTAAAACAAAATTACAAATTATTAATTTAGAAATATAAAAAAAAAAAAAATTAATCAAGCATTTATCAAGTTAAACAATGTTTAAAAAAAATCATTAGTAGAATAATTACACTTTTTTTATTTCATTAACAAACTAATTAATTAAGGAATAAACGATACCTTCTTTCTTCCTATGTAAAATAATTAACATAAACTCAAATTAAATCATTCATAAACGAACAATAATTGGTATTTTACTTTCTACAAGCAAATGTAATTAATTTAATTCAAAATAATGCTAATAAGTTAATTCATATATTTAATTAAACTTGCAGAGGGAATTAAAATGAACCACGTGACCAGTTTTAATTATATGCTTGAATACTAATAGTCAAATCAAATAGTTAATTAAGGATTTATTTTTTTGTAAATTAAAAAATAAGATAGCATAAGAATTGTAAGCTATATTTTATTTAAGGGGACGTCAACGGATTTATTTAACTAGGCCTTCCTGAACTTTGTGCAAACTCATTTTTAGCGTGATTTATAAAAAAAAAAAAAAAAAAAAAAAAAAAATCAGAGGAGTTTGAGAATTACCTTACCTTGACTGAAAAAAAGATAGTTAAAATAAATATACCCTAAATTTAATTATGGATACACTTTGACAATTTAAATCCTTGGTCATAATCCTATTTCATCAAAAACAGAGGGTTATTATTTTTCCTTAAATCTTATTGAAATTTTAGAGCCAGCAAAAAAAGAAAAGTAAGCAAGTAATTTAAAAAAAAAAAAAAAAATGATGACACTCTTTTATAAATGTTCTAATTTAATCATTTCAAACGAAATTTAAACTAAATCAATTAATTAATGATTAATGACTGATTATTGTATTGTCATCGGAAATACATAATCTGTGCAAGTTTCTGAGCTTTCTGGGTAAGTCGGGAAGTGGATAAAATTAAGATTAAATAACTAAAAAATCAATTTAATAAACATATACTGACTTCCTGCATTGCAAAGATAGTCATGGTGTTCTCTAGTTAGTAACGGGTCAGGCAGATCTCTAAAGAAGCGTTTTAAAGCCGTAGATACATCGTGCTCTGAGTATTCTTGTTGAGATATCCTAACGCACCATGCATCTTTCCTAAGGTCAGTGAGAAGGCGCTGAATATTAGCACTTGAGCCACTCCGTCTGTATATGCCTTCGGACATGCAACCTGAAATCAATAAAATCAAACTTATACGCTGATAGCCACTTAGATATAGAGAAATATATTTTTATTAACTAAAAATAAGAACAATATTTAAGTTTAACCAGTATTAAGCAAAAACCAATTTTCCCAGAAACAAAACTTTTAAAATGATTGATCAGATTGTGTCCATATCATGAACCAATTTTTATGCCTAAGTCTATACAGTCTAAAAATTCTGGCTTTAAATATAAATTTTGCAGATATGCCAGACATAAACAACATTTTTCTCCTTGGCCATGCTTTTCAAACTGATTCTTAACCCTAAGATAACTTTTTGTTAACTTTTTTGGTTATATTCGATGGTGTTGCACCAAAAGGGCCAATCTTAAAAAAATTCACAAGCACCAGGCCAATCTGCAACTAATATCAAGTTGTTTTTTCTATAATTAATCAAATAACTTTGGTTATTTTGACTTATTAATTAGGTATCCAAACATATTTTAAATTAATAAAAATATAGATTAATTTGTCATTATAGCTTTTCAAGTTTTAGAATTCAAATAAAAAATGCAGATGGCCCTTTTGGTGCAACACCATCAATATGAGAATGGTTTTCTCCTCTAAATCGTGTTTTACATAGTATTTTCAATTAGATAGACTCCATTATTTATTTATGATAAAAAATCATTTTTATTTTAAGCAGGAGAAATAAATGTATCAACTAAATACAAGAAATAAGAAAAAAGTATGTACATAGATTTTAATTTTTTAAAATTTTTATTTGATTACTGAACTACAATATATTATTGTTATATGCAATACATATTCTCGCTTGAAAAATATCTCCTATGTGCAATATTGAAATTTTACTGGAAAGCAAAAAGAAAGTTTCAATGTTGATGAATAACTCTTAAAGGAGGTGTTAGAAATATTTTTCATTTTTTAATTATATTTTTCATAATGGACATTTTACTATCTAAAGAGGAGAAATTGTTTGATAAGGATCATCTAAAACATAATTTTAACGACAATATGTAAGGAATGTGACTTGAAAACGACATGATATAAGGAACTATACGATAATAGCACTCACTGAATTGAGACAAGATTGATATTATGTGTGACATAAAGAAATAATAAATCAAATCATCAAATTTAATTAAGTGCTTAGAAAAACAAGAATTCATTAAAATATGAAATTTCATTAAAAAAAAAACACATGATATGTACATAAAAGCAATTATGTTAAAGGGTATAATTAGCAATAAAAAGAAAATGAAATCTTACCATGAGCATATACAAAGCTCACACATTTTTCAACTATGGTAGGAACATTATCTTTAGTTAACTGTTGTTCACTTAGGGAGGTTCCATTGTCAACAGCAGCTGCTTTAATAACTTTAGACCATGCTTTCAAATCTTTAGCTGTATGCAATCGATAGCTTTTGTCCTGAGTATCTACAACTATTTCTTCATTTTCACCTTTAGCGACAAGTTCTGAAAAATATCACATAAATATATATTATTTGCACTCTTAACTGTTATTTAAAAGTTATTAGAAATATATTCACATCGTTACGAAGATACTGCAATGCTAGAACAGTGGTTACATATCGCCCCCTTCAAATCCATTTGTTATGATCATCAATGAGAAACATCGCCTTTCCTCCCTGGGATTCGAAACCATTGCCAGTGATATTGATAATATCCATTGTTTAAGAGAGTTAGCTAGCCACTTGGGCTACACTAATCTCTTAAACATTTGACTGGATTCTTGGGCTTTATACATCAAATTATTAATAAATATCATAACATTGTCAAATGAAAATAGTTTCTGAATCTAAAATAACTATTTGAAATTTAAATTTTATAAGAAGTATTAAACAAATTGTGTTTCTAAGGTATTTAAGGGTCGATATTATTTGCTATAATTAAATTTTAACAATTATTCTTTACTTCAACTGATCACAGTCGACATTTGTTCAACATTTTGAATGAATTGTTGTTCACCTAATTCTACCAAGTATTGATATTTTTATTAAAACCCTCAATTTTACCATAAGTAGAAGCAAATATATTGCTTTTCATTCCTCGAAGTTAGTTATAGTTTCATAAATTAGAAAAAATGTTACAGTAGTAAAAAATATATAAGTTTGTATATTCATGAAATTAAAGAAAAAAGTGACTAGAATTTCCATGTAAAACTCAAATAATTATTTAATAAAAGAGTTTAGCAAGGTTCCACGAATCAGCAGACAGCTCTATCAACAACAATCTCCCATTATTTCACTGCTGGAGTAAAATGCAGTTTAATAAAAATACAGACCAGGGTCAAGGGTGATTACACTAATAATACCATTTTAGTTGAACGTTGAGGATACATGACAAGTTTAATACCACTGTATCATTTATTTTACCCTAGAGTTTTGTTAGTATGAATAACAAGCATTATACTTCTAAGAGGAAGTAACTAAGATAATAGTTGTCTGAAAATAATAACAATATTTAAAAAAAGAAACTGTTTTGAATAAACTCATAGAAAAAAAAATACTCACCAAGATTAATAACTTTTCTTAAGTCAACTTCAAAATTCTTTCCCTTAGCATAAGAAATATGCAAAGTTCGTTTTTGAAGTAATAACCAGACTATGTTCCATGGTCCAATAGAACTTTCCTAGGAATCAAAAAATTAAAAAAAAAAAAAAATGTAACTAAGGAAACTGTGATAAAATTTTGTCGTGGGAAT
>KZ651653.1:35927-47570 GCA_001010745.2 Gerris buenoi
TTATCTTTTCTACCCTTCCACTTATTTTTGAATTTTTATCTATTAATTTAATAAAGGTATCAAGCTCGGTTCTTTACTGTTATAGATAATAGATCTCTTACGAATTGGTCGTGTCATTTATTGTGAATTTCAACTACAAGCCCTGATATTTTTTATTTCTTATTGAACTTTCTTATTTTGTGTGCATCATTAAATTATTTGGTTAATTCTTCTGAAGAAATCTCTTAAAATTGTAAAAGTACATCCATTTTTAGGGTTTCGTTGGTAAAACCAAAAAAAAAAAAAATCCCTTATAGTTTCGTTCATGTGTCTGTCTGTCACTCTGTACGGTTCCAATAACTTTTGAATCAGTAGAGAGAAAATCATGAAACTTTCCAATATTAAAGATCGTTTTGACGCGTACACAGGAAAAATATAGCAAACATGAAACTTTCAGCTGTTTTAATCTAAAATGGCGAATAACTCACTTCACGCGATTTTTTTTTTTTTTTAAGTGAAACTTCTTTAGCCGCGGTAGAGTAAATTTGCTTGGACGAAACAAGAAATTTATTGACATCGGAAAACAAAGTTCGCGTTTCGAGACACGTCCTAGTGAAACATTTTTTTTTATGGGAAATTAACGAAATTGCAAGTTTTCGTTTTAAGACTCGCTTGCGCTTGTAATAGATATTTAATCAATCGACTGCCAACTTCGGCCTGTAGTTGAAATACCTGTAAAAATTCTTCCATCTGGACGAGTCTCGAATCCCCCTTCCCTTGAATGAGTGTCTTATGTGCTAACCATTATACCACGGGATTAGTTAATTTTTTCTGTTTCGGAATGGGTATATAAGGGATAAGGGTATTATCATATACATTTTAACAATTAATAAATATGTATATTAATGTTGTTTTCATGTTTTTCTTCATTATTCGCTAACATTTTAGGAAAATATTTGATCAATTGAAATGATGTTTCTTTGAGAAGTTATCTGACTGTGGTGCCATTGTAAACTCTTGTTTATAAATATGTATGTTGCGTATTGAACTAATGATTTATATAATATGCATTACTTAAATAAGGGTTATTTTCTATGTCATAAACATATTTCAAATGTTTATTCTGTTTCTAGAACTCACACATATTTTTTGATGTCCGTACATTTGCTTTGAAGATTGGTGATCGTTAAAAAAAAACAAATTTAAAATTTCTAACTAAGAAATTCCCTTCATAGGGAACGTTTTTTGTCTTATGTCTGCAGACATGTCTGTCGGTCGGTCAATCTGTCCAACACATTTGTAAACAAACATATTTTAAAAACTAGTCGTCCTATTTTAATTAAATGTAAATGCAAGGTCAAAATTAGTCCATTTTTGGTCCCGTATTAGTTTCAACGTTCTACGCCCATTCGTTTCTCTTCGAACACCTATATCTTTAAAAGAAATACAAATCTTTGCTAAATTGGTGTAGTTATATCTTAAAAGAAATACACATATTTGCTAAATTGATGTATTTATATCTCAAAAGAAATATAAATCTTTGCTAAATTGATGTATTTATATCTCAAAAGTAATACAAATCTTTGCTAAATTGATGTATTTATATCTCAAAAGAAATACAAATCTTTTCTAAATTGATTTAGTTATATCTCAAAAGAGATACAAATCTTTGCTAAATTGATGTATTTATATCTCAAAAGTAATACAAATCTTTGCTAAATTGATGTATTTATATCTAAAAAGAAATACAAATCATTGCTAAATTGATGTATTTATATCTGAAAAGAAATACAAATCTTTGCTAAATTGATTTAGTTATATCTCAAAAGATACAAATCTTTGCTAAATTGATTTAGTTGTATCTCAAAAGAAATACAAATCTTTGCTAAATTGATGTATTTATATCTCAAAAGAAATACAAATCATTGCTAAATTGATGTATTTATATCTGAAAAGAAATACAAATCTTTGCTAAATTGATTTAGTTATATCTCAAAAGAAATACAAATCTTTGCTAAATTGATGTATTTATTCATTCAAAAAGAATTAAAACAAATTATATCGATTTAAAAAAAGGTGGGGGGGATAAATAAATTAGCCTAATTATGAGTTGAAAAACTCATTACAGTACGTGAGGCTAAGCTATGTGCCACACTAATTGGCAAGCTATTTTCCTACACCGGTATTCTAATTAGTTCAACTAGAAAAAGAAACCGTAAAACAAAAAATTAAGCTTAAAAACCCCGAAAGCTAATTTGAAAATATGAATATTCAATAAGTCAGTCCCACTTTTTAAAAAAAATACAAATGCTTCAAGCAAATACAAATTAAAAAATATTTGACAGAGAAAAGAAAAAAGTAACATGAACTAACATGTGAAAAATGATAAACTAAATTAGACGGAGTACATAGTGAATAAAGATAACAATATTTCTACGTCCCAAATAGATTTAAAAATAAAACATAATGTTAGTACAGGTGTTTGCCAAGGTCGGACTCAACAGCGCCACTTGCGCCTTTACCCAATATCAAGGTAACATAACACCAATATATCCAATCAATAATATCCACTGACTAAAAGAGCATAATTAGGATTCGCTGGTTTTAAAAGCTTGTTTCTTTTGCAATTTTTTTGTCTCGCCCCTCTGGAAACTGGGAACTAAACCCAGATTATTGTTGGTGTTTGTACTTCCATGAACAGTATTAGATCATTACAGGATGGAGGTATCAGTCACTTTACACATCTATCTATGTTATTATTAGTGTGGAACATGAGTCACATGTCACATATCTAGGAATTCAACCTAAATAATTATTATTGTTTGCAATATTAGATGTCTAGCTACCGCCGCTACCCCCAAAAAAATATGTGTGAGGCTCTCAGGCATTAGAAGTTAAACTTAAGTTCTAGAATGCATTGCTCTCTTTCATTTTTTGACGAGTTTATTATTTCAGGATTAAGAAATGGTTATGGGAAATTTAATAGAACAAAAAAAAAAATTGCTACGCTAAGGCAACCACATTTATTGCAATAAATATAAATGTTTGTTTTGATTTGCTGGTCTTTAAATAGATATAATACAATTAATCTGTAAAAATGTTACACTTGGACGAGTCTCGAATCGCAAACTTTGTTACACGATGTCACTATACGAAAAAATTCACTCTACCGCCGCCAAAGGAGTTTCACTTGAAAAATGTTTCCCAAAAAATTGAGTAAGCGTTATAATGACACCGAATAGAGAAAAAGTGTTGCCTATAGGTTATCAAAACGGCAAATTAGGAACGCCTTTGAATAAATATCCTATTTGGCCTACACATAATCTTTTAATAACTTTTACTATTTGGAGTGGAGGTCTTTTAATTCTCCAAAATACATAATTTAAACAATAAATCTTCGGCTAATGTACCTATTAATTAATTAACTTTTTTTAGTGCTATAATTATTATGATAAACAATAAACAATTATACAAAGTTGTTTAGTCTATTATTGATATATGCATTTTTTATATTTATTACACAATACTGTAATGTTTGTTAAATAAAATAGAATAAAATAGAATAATGCATAGAAAATTTAGTTATTTCAGTAACAAACAAAGTTAGTATTGCTATGAAATATTCTTCTACATTGTTATAAAAACTCACTAGAAAGCCTCAAAATTTAGTTTTAGCAATCTAGTTTTTTTTTCTACCCCGCACCCAGGTGGGCTCACAAATAATTTTTAATTAACTTTATTTTATTAAAAGTTAAATAAAAAGAATTGATAAATGTTCTGTTTAAAAACCACATTAACTAATTAAGTTTTATTAAATACTTAATACATCGCTTTAGCTGATAATGTATTTTTTGTATAATATATATTATTAATAAATCTTAATCCATTAACAACAACATAAACAAACCTATATATCTGTTTTCTTTTAACATTTAAAGTTTTTTTGTGTTATTTTTTTTTTAATGTTTTAAAAATTTAAAAGCTTGCTGATCTGACATTTGATGTTTTTTTGTTTTAAATTATCTAATTTCATTTTTTTTTTTTGTGGCACTTTCATATAAACGGGTTGTTGGTTTTATTCGTTTTTAATTTACAACCTGATACAAGATTAAAATGGTGTTGCTTGACAGTATAAAAACCGTTTTTAAAAACATGTTTTAACACGTAAAATTATTAAGTTTTAAAATTTATTTGCGTACATTTTTTTTTTTTAATTTATTTGCGTATTAATTTATGTAGATATTAATATTTTGCCATTATAAGGCCTGGATTAAAAACTTTTCTTAAAATAAAATTGCTACCGTAATCAAAAACATGAATTAACCAGCCAGACATGCTGGTAAACTATTTGACTCCGAAGCGCTTATTACTGTTCCTCCCCCCTACTAATATAATAATAATTCTTGTGTAGTTTTAATGCCTTAAATTTCGGCCCCTAAATTTGTGGGAAAATTATACGCTACATGATAAAGCTAATTTATAGCTTTGGAGAAAAAGTATCCTCCGATCCTCCCGTAGGGAAAAGTATCCCCGTCCCCCGTCCCCATCTTTAATTATAATTTTTATTTATATTTATATTAGAGTAGTGCGGGGTAAGAGTGCGCGCCGGGTAAGAGTACGCATCGGCCGTAAATTTTTTGTTGATATCCGAGAAGTGATATCACTGTCAGTACTAGTTAGCCCTAGATAAGATAAGGCCTCAGTTCTTGTTTTGTCATCCCACCTGTTCGGAGCTTCTCACAATGTGGTAAGTTATTTTTTTTACTATTTTGATGTAATTTTTTGTTATTTTGCAAACTATGCTGTAAAGTAATCAATTAAGTTTGACCAATTGTAGTAATAGCACTTCAATTAGATATCCTTAGCATACCCTTTCCAATGTTTATTGCTTATAAAATATTTTTGTTAGTGCGACATGTTTGTGTTTTAATTGCGGATCCTATGGGGGGCAAGAGTGCGCAGATCGTGTAGGGGTAAGAGTGCGCGCGAACTCTTACCCCACTCTATAGTTAGGTGCTTCGAACTTTTCACAATAATTATATAATATATACATATTATATACCTACTAATTTTTACTTTTCCTTACCTTAAAGGAAAAGTATTGTATTTACTAAAAAATCAGAAAAAAGAATCATCCGTTTTATGTTATCAGCCAAATAAATTTACAATTTATTTATTTATTTAAAATGTACAGGCTTTATATCTACAGATTTCAAATTTAATAACGTCAATTTAGTTAAGCAATTTAGTTAATATTTATTTATTATGTTTAATTAATCAATGTAATAATTATTTTTCTTGTAGGAATTATAAAAAGAAGACAGAAAGGAAAGTGTGTAGTCATGAAATGGTTGAGAAGGCGAAACAACTTATTGGAGAACGACTCTAAGGGAAAAATCGCACAAGACCAGCGCATATCAGCTCTGAGGAAGAGACTGAAGCCAGGAGTGGGACTGAAGGAGGATTTTTAATGCTTAATTTGTAATCTCAAGATTTAATGTCATTCTCTTTTTTATTTTATTATAATTTTTCCTCATTTTAATGCTTTATTTGCTTAAATTTTACTGTTTTATTTCATAAATAAAAATATATTCATGTTTTAATAAAATATGGTTTTAGTAAAAACCCCTTTTTAATATGTGACTTCAATAAAACTGATCCTGGTTGTGTGCGCACTCTTGCCCCACTGTATGCGCACTCTTGCCCCATATGTGGGGTAAGAGTGCGTTTTATTATAGTTTCAAAAAAATCAATATGGCGGCAAACACACATACAGAAATTGAAAAATCATTCAAGGTAATTGAGGGTTATATATTGATGGGCATGTACAGCAATTTTCAAGAAACTAACACATTAGGTACAGCAGGTACTTGATCAAGTGAACTAAGTGCGCACTCTTGCCCCTCACTACTCTATTATATTTACCTTTCCCAAAAATAAAGCAACTCAACAAATCTGTATAATATACTTTCGAAAAAAAAAGCTTACAAATTTCTTCAAAATTGGATAGGTATAAGTACTTTTAAAGATATTAGGTGTAATAATATAATAAATACAAGTTTGTATTTGTGCGCATGTATACAGAGGAGAAAGAAAATGCGCAGAGGGTTAAAACTAACATGTGGCCAAAAATAGACTAATTATAACATACCCTCACCCTCATAAGTTTATATCTATAAAAAAAATAGTTTTTGAAATGTGGTGGTTCACAAAAATTTCGATAGATAGACGTGATTTAAATTGTTCCCTGACGTCAGAAACAGAGGAATAATTGCGGATTCGGAGATATAGATCAATTTCATCTTCAAAATGTTTATGCTTCCGTTACCTGTCATAAGCTAGGAAGCAACAGGATCTAAGGAAAAGAATAATTAAAAATAAAAAGAATAACTTTCTCTCACATATTTCTACTTAAAGATAGTACGTCATTTTTTTTTTTTTTTTTTTCCTCGACAAAAAAAAGGAGAATTCATTTAGGACTTTTTTTTTTTAATAAAATTAAAATGATACGGAAGCACTTAAAAAAAAAATTGGACTTAATTGATGAAGGAATCAGGACATCTAGTGAACACCAAAAGACTGGTTCAGGAAGAACTCGAGCGGGAGACGAAGTTGCACGAGGTTTCTTTAATGTTATTATATGGGAAGGTTAGGTAGGGGTAAGGTGAAATTCCTGGCAAGGAGAGGCCGCTTCGACCATCTTCTTGTAGGTCCTATAGTCCTATCCAACTGAGGGTGATATCTTCGGCCTCATGAGGTCATCTAACAGTAACCCCTACCTCGCCATATATCTATACTAACCTCGCCTTTACTTCTATTCTAGAAGTCCTTAAGGCATTTCTTCTCTTCAAAGAGTTCAGTGGGGGGGGGGGGGGGGTATTCATGACTGCAGCAATACACACCTTCTTTCCTAAACCTCGTCAAAGAAGTGGTAGAAGCGATAAAACCATTTTCTCTTCCAAAATAAGTTCTTATAATCTCTTTATGTGAGAGGGAGATGAAAGAATGAACTTTCTAAACAACAACACTCAACATTTTGTTTATAATACCTTCTTTTCGGAGGTTCTATTATCTGTTATAGAACTCTTTTCTTTTAATTCTATTGATAAAAACACACTCTTCAAAATGAATTTAGTCCAGTTTTGAAAGAGAGTGGAAAAGGAGGCTACACCTCGAAACCTGATTAGTCAAGATAAATTTTGATGAAATGTTTTTTTTTATTCTCTTCCTTTTGTCTATCTCTTTTTTTTATTCTCTTTCCTCTATGAATCAAAATTCATAGAGTAAAATTAAATAAGTGTCTTCTTCAATTTATAAATTGTTTTAATTAACCAATTAAAATAGTCAGCCAATTAGTGTGGCTCGTAGCTTCTTCATGTGAATTACATTGTGGCACCTAGCTTCCGCTCGTGTGAATTACATTGTGAATAACATAATGACTCCTAGACTCCTAGCTTCCACATGTGAATTACATTGTGGCATCTAGCTTCCTCATGTGAATAACATATTGACTCCTAGCTTCCTCATGTGAATTACATTGCGGCACCTAGCTTCCTCATGTGAATTACATATTGACTCTTAGCTTCCTCATGTGAATTACATTGTGGCACCTAGCTTCCGCTCGTGTGAATTACATTGTGACTCCTAGCTTCCTCATGTGAATTACATTGTGGCACCTAGCTTCCTCGTGTGAACAACATATTGACTCCTAGTTTCCTCATGTGAATTACATTGTGGCACCTAGCTTCCTCATGTGAATAACATATTGACTCCTAGCCCTTGCTTCCTTATGTTATAATATTATTGGACAATGATCTCATGGGAATTGAAAGTGGGGTTAAAATTAATATGAGACTTCCTGTTGGCTACTTGGCACTTCTTTAGATTGTGACTCCCCTTTTTTTTTAAAAAAAAAAGGGGGAGTAAAAATCTAAAGATGGTGTACGGAATGTTCTTCTTTAGACTGTCACTCCCATTATAAAAACTGAAGTGTGATATTCCTTTATCCTAATGTACATTGGACCATTATAGTCATTCATTTATATTCTAATAAGAACATAGGGGAGTAACAATCTAAAGAATTACAGGCTAATTGTTGACAACCATCCAGCAACAATAATTTTTGACAACCTCCACGGGCTGCAGCGGCTCAGATTGTATTATATTAAGAAATTAAGAAATGTTTTAATGTGTACCAACATGATATACAAAAAACTATTTTTATCTTTGATATGTTAATTATTACTTTTATTCATTTTTTGTTTCAGGTAAAAATCATTTTAACAATAATGAAAAATAAAGCTACTGGATTTGAGATGAAAGGTACATTCTTTTATATTTCACTATTCATATTTTTTTTTTTTTTTACATATTATAGGGTTGGGGGTAATTAGGAATTAGGAGTAATTGTAGGAACGAACCTCAGGAAAATTGAAATAATCAAATCCAGAGTTGTCAATAACCAGTCAATTCGGCCATTCCCTGAAATATTAATAAAATGTCACAAAAACGTTTAAAAACTAGCAACACTAGATTATTCGAATTTTCCTGGGCTTCGTTTCTAAGAAAATATATATTTACTAGCCGTTATGCCCGTTGCAACGGGCAGAAAAGAAGAGGTGGGAGATATTTAGTTATATTTAAAATGAATGAGTCTCGCGCTGTCATCTGTCATGTTATACTTAAACAGAAAGAGCCACGTGATGTCCAGTTATTTCTTATTAATTATTGTTATTCTTATTAATCAATTATACTTCATATAGATATAATATACTGTTTAAATAGAAAGGTTTAGGCCATGATATTCAGTGTCAATCATAGCTCAGAGGTAGAGCATCTGCTTCAAAAACTGAAGGTCACTGGTTTAATCTCACCTTATGGCTCATCAATTTTTAAAGTTATAACTCATTTAGAGGTGCGTTGCCGTCGCCCGTCGCCGTCGCCGTCGCCCGTTGTCGGGACACTACTTGATTATATAAAAGATTAATCAATAAATATATATTTTACTCCTTGTGAATTACGGTTAGAGCTATAATAATAATTACAACTCCTTAGAGGAAAATTAAAATATTACTTAATAATAAAAATCGGGTTCGTGGTACCTCGGAACTTTTCCTCTCTTCAGAGGCCACTAAAGTGACCTTTCCTGCTGCTTCGCAGTAGGAGGAAGCAGCATTTAACGTGGTAAGTACTTGGATGGGTGACCGTTCTGAACTAATAAAAAACCACATTTTTAATACCAATATTTTATTTAATTGTTTGAAGTTTGGCGGTATTTTGACAGGTGTAAACAAACTTTGACATCAATCAAAATTATCGCACTAATAAATAATTATATTCGCTTATAACTTTTAAACTAATTAATGGAATTTGATCGGGTTTTTTTATACTTGTTCCTTAATTCTTTCCGGTTCCAACGATATGCTATTTGCAAAATCCTATTTATACTTTCGGTATTATTAACCGTCAAAGTTTAAAAATTCAAAATTTGATAACTTCAAAATGAAATTTGGTGGGCTTGTTTGTTATACCGAGAGGTACATTCGTGCCAAATTTCAACTCGATCAGGAGCATTTTCTATTAATTACGATTTTTTTAAATCTTTGCTGACTCAGCAAACTGGGTTCAAGATGGCGGAAAAAGTTGATTTTCCGGGCGGCATCACTTCAGGTAAGGACTGATTTTTCTGCCTACGATGATATAATGATAACACACACATACATACATACCATACATACACACATACATACGTCATGCTTAGAACCACTCAGGAGATCTTAAAAACACCTAAAACGGATAATTCCGTTGAAATCTCGAAAAAAAAAAAAAAATGTTTGTGAAAACAATACTTTTCCTACAATAGGTAGTGAGGAAAAGTAAAAATAGAATTAAGAAAAATAAAAGAAGCCATCTAAAAAAATTCATAAAAACAACAAACGATATAATTTATCCATCAAGGATAAATCGGTTAAAGAAAAGGATATGAATCGGTTATAACGTGGTAGATAATAGAATATTATGATGATTCTTTGACTGAAGTACATAATTATAGATAATTTTATATTTATATACGTACATTGTTTCCTGAAAACTCGTTCTATTTATTTCAATGGAAGGAATCTAAATATCTGAGAATATTATTTGTTTGTTTGTTATTGTTGATTCGTAAACAATGCCTTTTGCATTTTTTTTTACTCAACGAAATTAAAATGTAAGTTTTATTTTCTAATAATTAATAAAGTTTTGATTAAGATAAAAGCTTAATTACAAATGATAACCACCGAAACACACACTACACACTAGATTAATTCGTTAATTACTACTGATATAAAGAACTCGCGTAGAGTGATTTGCATTTTCCTCTTATATCAGACATGCTTGTTTTCAATATGGCTACTTTATACTGACGCCATTATACTTTTTTTATCTGGCAGCGCGGGAAATTCGAATAAAACGGGTGGGGAGCCAATGAGAGCTCGAGATTTTTGCGGGTAATAGTTCGTGCCAACTAGGCAAACAAAAATATCACTGGATAACCTTAAAATAACCTAGTGGTTTTATTTTTCCCATATATAGGTTGGCCAGTCTGAGCTGCCAGATTTACAAAGTATAACGGCATGAGCATAGGTAACAATTTTTTGTTTTTAAGGAATAATGTACATTTTCTTAATCAACTTAAAAATTCCTTAAAATGACATGTGACATGCCAAAAAAGTATATGTCATAATTATTTTAACACCTCATGTCGCCCATAAATGCCGGAACGTTGTACAATAGTTACTCATCGTCTTCGTTCATTGAATACAATGACGAAATTGATTGAGGACGATCAATTTGAATACAAATTGATACTTTTATTCACGTAAAAAAAACAAAAAACATTAATCAAACTTTTTTTTACTTTCTCATATAAAGTAAAGTATTGTGATGGCACGAAAATTGGATTTTATAATATTTTGATGGATTTACACGTTTTGAGGTCCCCTGATTCTAATAACCCTGATTCTAAGGTCCCTGATTCTAATAATAAGTGCAGACGCGTGGAGCCTATTAAACTGGCCGACTTTGAGGAAATTTGGCATACATGCTCAGAAAAAATCATATCTCGAGACGAAATGGGGAAATTAGGTTTATATTTGGGAGCGCTACCTCCCAAAAACTGTAAGAAGAAACGTGAAAAAAAATTCTCGAAAATGGTTTTGATGATTTTGATATAAATAAAACTCTGAAGTGTAGTCTATTTAAATACGAATCTAAGGGTGTTACCGACCTAAACCGAAAAATTTTTTTGAGTGAAACTAGATCCAAAATCGAGCAAAACTCCACCAAGCTCACTTTTCTATCTTAATCCGTTGCCGAGATATGATTTTTTAAAGAATTTTTTAAAAAACACGTTTTTTGCTAATAAAACCGCAATTTCTCCACTTCAAGTCAATTATTTTTAACTTTTGACCATATTTTCGAATTCAGCGTTAAATTTCCTACAAAACCGAAGCATTTTTATTTTTGGGCATTATTAATTAAACACCGAAATAACAGTTCAAACGTTCAAAAATTAGAAAAAATAAAATTTCTGAAATTCTTTGAACACTCACTATTTTCCTAGAAAAACTCTTGAAGACTGTCAAATCTCACAAAAACTTCCTCATTTAATACTCTTTCGAA
>KZ651653.1:60181-78659 GCA_001010745.2 Gerris buenoi
AAAAATAAATAATTGTTTTGATTTGCGGTCTTTAAATAGATATAATATGTAATAACTTATTTAAATTAATTTAATTAGTTTTTACTTTTTTTCTTGTAAGTATACAATTAAGCCCGTTACCATGAGCCCAAAAAATAATCTAATTATAAATAGTCTAATTAATATCCATCTAATATTACGCTTATATGCCAATTTTGTGTTCCCAATAAATGGCAATGTTGACGGTACAGTGGATAGCACGTTTGACTCGGGAACCGGATGTCAGTGGTTCGAAGCTCGCCTGGGAGGAAGATTTTTTACAGATAAATCTTTTACCAGGATTGGTCTCGAAACACAATTTCCGTTACATTACTTTCGTAATACAGTAAAAATGTTGGAATGTTGGCTGAGTCTCGAATCGCAAACTTCGTTACACGATGTCCCTATATGAAAAATTTCACTCTACCGCCGCCAAAGAAGTTTCACTTAAAAAAAAAAAATGGTTGGACATAATTAGCCGATTGTTGGACCCATATTAATTTCAATCGTTTGTGCAAATTTAATAATGTTCGAACAGATCCCAATATCACGAAACATTCGTCCAATAATATTTCGCGAGAAAGATATGGGCCACACAAGTTGGCAGACTATTTTTATAACTTCTATCCGAGCATTTTGGTTTGGTGAGAGGATTCTAAACTACAATTGAATCAATTTTTATTGAAATTCAAAACAATAATTCAGAGTATGTCGTCACTGAAACTGCACATTGTCATATGTCGAAAAATCGTATTTTTTTATTATTGGTTAAAAATGTTGCATTTAGTTATCCTCACTTGCTGGTAAATTATCGTATGTCATCAGCTTTTCAAATAAGAGATGTAATAAAATATCAATTTGTTGTATGTTTTTTTCTTTAAATTGTAAACTGTCGTATGTTTTGATTTATCTTTAGAACAATATTAGCTCTCATCAGGAAGATATATTACAACTTGTTTTAATTGTTACATGACCCATAAATAAGTGTAACTTTTGTTTTTATATCCTCTTTTAAAAATAATATGAATAACAACTAATTTTAAAAGTATGTCTAAAAATTTAAACACAAAAGGTTTGTTAGGTGCAAAGTGTTGTTTGTTTAAAAATCTTGACTAATATTTGATTGCAAAGTGAACGGATGTAGCTGTATTTATTATAATATTACAGTCTATAAGATTAGAGTTGGCACAATCGAAGGCGGGAAACAACAAACGTGGAGGAAGTTTTGGGGTTATAAAGAGGGAAAATCAGTGTTGCCATGTTATATTTTTTTTGTGGAACAGGGGTAGAGTAGAGCATTTTTTTCTGAAGTTGCATTCAACATGGGGGACCAATAGAATCGTTTCCNTTATATTTTTTTTTTGTGGAACTGGGTTAGAGTTGAGCATTTTTTTCTAAAGTTGCATTCAACATAGGGGACCGATAGAATCGTTTCCCTCAAAATTTTCCCACCTGTTGATTGTGCCAACTCTAATCTTATAGACTTTGTACATATTTAAAACACTTCGAAGTAAACATTTGTGATCCTAATCAAATTGTGCGTCGTATCAGATCAATCCTAGCTCGGTGCAACAAAAGCTGAATTTAGCTTAGGAATTAGGAGCGTTGATCAAGATCTAATTGGATTAATTAAATAAAGTAAAAGGGCTGTAGAACTTGATATTTTGATGATAATCAGAGTTTCGTTGATAAGAGCTTATCCTTAGTTTAACAATCCCTTTCAGGCATCAGGAATCATTTTTTTATCTCTTGTCTGTCTGTCAGTCTGACCAACAATATTTTTGCGAGTATATAAGTAACGCATCATAAAATCTCAAACTCTGTCTGTTTGCCCAATGAAATTTTGATGGTTGGTCATAATTAAACCGTTGAGGGTCTCATATTAATTTCAATCTTCTGCGAACATTTAATATTGAATAAAATGACATGTGGCCCTACTGGGTATCGAAACAACAACTTTGTTTAAACAAATGAACACTCATATCTTTAAATACTTATTTAATTTTGAAAAAAAAAAAAAAAAAAAAATGTGTGAGGCTCTCAAGCATTAGAAGTGAAACATAAGTTTTTAGAATGCATTGCTCTCTTTCATTCTTTGACGACTTTATTATTTCAGGATGAAGAAATGGTTATAGGAAATTTGTTATAGGAAAAAAAATATTACTATGCTAAGGCAACCACATTTATTCCAATAAAAAAAAATGTTTGTTTGAATTTGCTGGTCTTTAAATAGATATAATATACAATCAATCTGTTTAAATGTTACACTTGGACGAGTCTCGAATCGCAAACTTCGTTGTTAATAATAATACCAAAACAACAAAAAAGTAAAAAATAATTTAGATAAGTTATTATAGTATATATCTATTTAAAGACCAACAAATCGAAACAAACATTTATTTTTTATTGGAATAAATGTGGTTGCCTAAGATCTCTATAGACTCTCCCAAATATCATACTTAATTATCAAATAATAACCTAATAAGATGTTGCTAAGCTTATTCATTAGTTACTAATAAACTTATTAGTTACAAAATGTTTACTTACCTCAAAAATAAGTAAAAATTAAAATAAAAGCAGGTCAAAAATAATACCATAACAAAAAACAACTTTAAAATATCANATATTTGAAAATATATTAAAACAGATATATATCGTAGAGACTAGACTTTGAAAGTAAGTGATAATGTCGTATGCTGCGGGTGTGTTTGTATATACACACACACACTTACTCACATATATATATATATACATATATAATATATTGGCCGTGATAAGGTGCAGGTAGCAGGTAGGTTCGTGTATCCAAGGTTATGCAATGACGTCACTGCTATCTGATGCCACCTGTTAGGTAGTATACTCTTGTAAAAATGGCACCTTTCAAAGTATATATAACAGATAAAAAACACCTAAGCTATGTCGCCATTTTAGATATTGTTATTTCAACAATAGCAAAATTGTTTGTCAATATGTTATCTTATCTTGTAGGAAAAAATTTAAGATTTAGATTTAAGTATTTTCTAACAATGAGATATGTTTTTTTATGTCTATTTAGTATTACCTATTATTCTTTAGAAATATTAAGTTAGCGAATTAATATAATACATAGAATTGTTATTAAGAAGCTAAGAACAGTGTTCAAATTTAAATGTAGGCATATTGTTAGATGCCTTAATGAAAAGGTTAATGCAATGGTTAATAAAAAGTTAAATTTAATTTTTAAGTGTAAATATATTATTAGAAGTGTTAATAAAAAGTTAAATTTAATGTTTAAGTGTAAATATATTATTAGAAGTGTTGATGAAAAGTTAAATAGAATTTTAAAGTATGAATAATGAATATATTGTTAGAAGTGTTAATGAAAAGTTAAGTATGATTTTTAAGTCAAGTACTGATTATTGATGTTGAAAGTGTTTATAAGAAGTTAAATATTGATATTTTATTATAAGTTCTAATAAAAGGAGTTAAGTATGATGGTATAGTAGATATATGAATTCTATGAATAATAGATTAAAGTGTTAATAAGAAGTTGAGTATAATGCTAAAGTATCTATGAATATTTGAATATGTATAGATTGAATAGTTAATACAACACTATGAATATATAGATTAAAGTGTTAATAAGAAGTTGAATATGATGATGTTAAAGTAGGTAAATTTGAATATGTATAGATTGAATAGTTAATGGAACACTATGAATATATAGATTAAAGTGTTAATAAGAAGTTGAATATNTTTTTTTTTAAATCTTTCTGGCATTCTTTGCTTTTAAACAAACTAAACAAGGGCTATTTTTCTGTTTGGGTTTTCCCAGAGTATTTAAATTCTAGAAACATTTCATTTGTTTTCAGTTGTTTTACATATTTATAATATGCATGGCCTATAGATTATACATGCTATTCCTGTATTTATGTACCTCACATAGGGCAGCACTCTTTGCCGCGGATTTTCTACGTTTATAACATCAAAACCTCTACTTTTCTCTTTATAATAAGTGAATATGTTTCATTTCATTATTACTTATCTGACATGAGAAAATGATACGGAATATTTATCTCCAATGAGTTGTCGAACAGATATTAGATTACCGATAACATCATGCACAAACAATACTAGACTTGAAGCTGAAATATTGTCATCTTTACAAGTGATCTGTGTAGATTTAGTTCCTATAACTTGAGATTTTACGATCTGAACATTTGCTAATATTTTATTTCTTATGTCATCTCCGTTGACATCATTGATTAATGATAGTTGTGAGTTTGTGAGCTCATATGTGTCTTGCCTTTGCTGTTTAATATCCATTCATTACTGGAGCTGCCAGCTGTCCTAATTGCCTCACAGGTTTCTGCCATTTTGACAGATTGATTCTGTGCCTCAGGAAGTTCCTCTTTCAACTTCACCTGCCATTTCTTTTATCATTAAATTGCATATTACCCGGTTTGAATCAACACTTATTTTTCATAACGTTTATTTTTTGCAGTATACTTACAATATTTTTTCCTTGGTTCTTCATAAGAGACATTTAATGCAGTAATACTATTATCTCTTTCATTTCAGGTTCATTTCTTTCTTCATTAATCTAAACTAAAGGCTTCTTCTTACATCCTTAACCTTAAAGGCGGAGATACACATGCCGACATAATGGGAAAGTAGCTTGCATGCCAAAAAAGGGTCTTTGCTAGTAACTGGCATACCAAGGATTTTTAGATTTTAATCTACATTTAGAAGGAGGTCCATAGAAACCAGACACTAAAACCTCTGCTTCGCTTATATCAGCTCCGAACAGGATGTGTATTTTTTCAAATAATTTTTATACACGATCTTGGTTTATTCTGTGTTTCACGTTTTTCCATGGATAAAAAATTTACGTTACTGCTTGCTTCAATCTTATTTTTGTTGGAGTCCCAACATTTCTTTTGCAGACTTACAAAACTATCTGTTAGTTCGACATCGTAAACGTGATGACACATTTTGTGAGTGCATATTGTTTTCTCCATTCCTTTGCAGATTGCATTAGTGCCTTCATTAAGTTTAGAAGGCTTTGGTACTATATTGTACACATCTAACATTCATACAGTCATCTTCAGTACCGGTGAGAAGAGATCAAGTGTGAAAGAGAAACGTCAGTGTAGGAGTTGAGACAGAGGTTTAAATCTCCTGTCTTTAGTAAGTTTATTGTACAAAGCTAACTTTCAACTACAAATAGTCATCTTCAGTTATATAAATTGATCGGTTCTGTTCGACCAAAAAATATACAATAGAATTTACAATTATGTTATGTTTATTATCTAGTTGTTTAAAAACCGTAGTGAAACAAAAGGTTACGCAATATCGCTTAATACTGGACTAGATTTTACACAAGATAAGAAAACACCGTGTGAAACTTTAAAACGCTGATAAGGGAAAGATTAAGATGTAAACAATAACAAAAACTCTTATCAGAATCAGTGTCGCCTTTATAACAACTTGTTTTCAGATAATTATCTAACTAAATGAATTGAATTTCTAAATAAAGATCCATCCTGAAATCCTGATCTCACCCTGATATAATAGGTTAAATGCGTAACTCACTCAATTTTAGTAGCCTAGTTTTTGTGTTTAAAAGGTAATTAGACTTTATAATTAAATGTATTATGATTTTGCTTCATAATCGATTATACCATGTGTGTCGGGGTATTTTTACGCAGTTTTTTTGTATCTTTAAGGATAATGCATTGTTTTAATGTATTTTTTTTTAATATCATACATTGTAAATATGATGTATAATAATGCATTGATTAGGTGAGCCTAATTTTATNTAATCAGATTTAGATGGCATTGCTTTCCTGTAAAACACAGTTTAAATTATGTTGGAACATTTGTTAAAAAAAGAAGAAAAAACCAAAAAACAGCAACACTGGGTTATATGGACGAAGACCGGTAATTCCGCTTCGAATTAATCAAGAACTTTCTCTTTGTTTAGTTTTCATTCTTGATATTTTTACGGTTATTTAAATTCATATTATATTGATGCACCTTTATTATTAAGTAGGAAGGAAAAACAAACTGATAAAAATCAATTCTTTGACTGGAATCGAACCACGTATTCCTATATTAATGATTCCGATCGTGATTTTTAAATTTTTCAAGATAACCTTAATCAACCTTTATAATTGACTAAACTATACTTACAAACTACACTTTACATTTGGTTGGACACATACTCCGTCTTAACGGCTGAACCGATCCGCACAAAATTTGGCACGGTCATAATAACTACAACAGGAAGTTATAAAACTGAAATGATCCAAATTTTGGTACACCGGGACCGGGGTATGGGGTAAGGGCTACAAATGTTAAAATAGTATAATGCCCTTCACGATGCATGTCGTTGGAAAGCTCTTTAAGAGTAGAGTTATTGTTGCAATGTTCACTTTTGTCATATTTTCATTTAAGAGGGGGGTTAAATAGTAAAACAGGGAAAAATTGCTTTTCAATTAAAAATTACAAATACATATTACTATTTTTAAACTGATTTCAGTTGTTTAAAAATAAAAATGTTTATTGTTACCTAGAGATGTAAAAAACGTTTTTTTTTTCAGGTGACGTTTTTTTTCTAACATAAAATGTGGTTTTTTTTTCACGAGCATGTTTTTTTTTCATGTTTTTTTTTCACGAGCATGTTTTTTTTTCATGTTTTTTTTTCACGAGCATGTTTTTTTTCACCGATGCTAAAGAAGGTTTGTTTTTAACATATAAGGCAGTTGCTCATCATCAAAATACTTTTAATTAATATTTTACTTCAGAAATAAAATTTAACACGTCCTATAGATTATTTTAAACATTATAACATAAATATTTTTGATGAAAAAAAAAACTTGTCATAATAATCTACACCGCTAATAGTCGAATTAATTAACTGATTTTTATTGCACTATAAAAATTTATTCAAATTTTATTAACCAATCAATAATATGTAATTAACCAATCAATAATATATACGTACTTTTTTACAATATTTTATTTGATAAAAAGATTATATATACTCGTATTATAAAATAAATCATACCATGTAATTCTAAATTCTATTTAAACTCATTACACAAACTGGACTTTATTTTATTTTATNTGGTTAATAAAAAGTTAAATTTAATTTTTAAGTGTAAATATATTATTAGAAGTGTTAATAAAAAGTTAAATTTAATGTTTAAGTGTAAATATATTATTAGAAGTGTTGATGAAAAGTTAAATAGAATTTTAAAGTATGAATAATGAATATATTGTTAGAAGTGTTAATGAAAAGTTAAGTATGATTTTTAAGTCAAGTACTGATTATTGATGTTGAAAGTGTTTATAAGAAGTTAAATATTGATATTTTATTATAAGTTCTAATAAAAGGAGTTAAGTATGATGGTATAGTAGATATATGAATTCTATGAATAATAGATTAAAGTGTTAATAAGAAGTTGAGTATAATGCTAAAGTATCTATGAATATTTGAATATGTATAGATTGAATAGTTAATACAACACTATGAATATATAGATTAAAGTGTTAATAAGAAGTTGAATATGATGATGTTAAAGTAGGTAAATTTGAATATGTATAGATTGAATAGTTAATGGAACACTATGAATATATAGATTAAAGTGTTAATAAGAAGTTGAATATGATGATGTTAAAGTAGGTAAATTTGAATATGTATAGATTGAATAGTTAATGGAACACTATGAATATATAGATTAAAGTGTTAATAAGAAGTTGAATATGATGATGTTAAAGTATGTATGAATGGTTATAATATGTAGATTAAAGTGTTAACAGAACACTATGAATATAGATTAAAGTGTTAATAAGAAGTTGAGTATAATGCTAAAGTAGCTATGAATGGTTTGAGTATGTATAGATTGAATAGTTAAAAGAACACTATGAATATATAGATTAAGATTAAAGTGTTAATAAGAAGTTGAGTATAATGCTAAAGTATCTATGAAAATTTGAATATGTATAGATTGAAAAGTTAATAGAACACTATGAATATATAGATTAAAGTGTTAATAAGAAGTTGAATATGACGTTAAAGTAGGTATGAATGTGTAGATTGAATTGTTAATAGAATATAAGTATGATGTTGAAGCTAGTAAGAGTAAGAATTGTATGAATTTATAGATTTAAAGTGTTAATAGGAAGTGGAGTATGATTTTATCGTAGGTATGACTGGAATGGTTATATAGATAGAAGTGGGTATAAGATGTATTAGTACAATGTAAGATTGTATTTGATAAAAGATAAACGTTGTAAGTTAATTTATGATGTTATTAATTAATGATGTGATTAATAATGATGATCATTAATATAATGTGTTAATTTAGGTTAATTTCTTCATAAATGATGATGTTAAAAAATGATAAAAAGTTTTAAAACGGTGTTATTAATTTTTACACTAAAAAAAGGTTTCCGTTTTTCCGTATGACAATGCTTCCATGATGATTGGTGTGTTCTAGATGTAGAATTAACAACTAATAAATGTATCTAGTATTTTAAACAAAATAAACATTCTTGGGAAATTACCTCCTATATGTCTGATAATTTTAGCGAAATTGAGGTTATAAAATCTCTTATATCTTATATAGATGCTTTAAAATCTTCATGATATAACCAACAAATTTAAAAAAAATACGCATTTAATACTTCTTATATGAAGTATTTATCAATTTTGTAAACAATCTTTCGATTCTCTTCTAAAATTTCAATTTCTACACACATAGGAGATATTTTTCCATGTGCGATGAAAAGTTTGTAAAAAACTGGCTCAGATACTGGCGCATTCTAGATTCTAGATTCAGATTTAAGAACTTGAGAAAAGATAACCTAAAAGAATGATAACCTTTTTTTGGCCTTCTATAACGGCAGTGTAGGTATATTTAGTTATAATAAAAGCAATTTTTTTCTCTTGAACTTTCATTCCAGTTTTCATTGAGTCAATCAGTTGACTTTATTGATTGATTGACATTGGTTGGATTGTCGGTGGCTTCCATTCCATTGTGATAAGGTTAGGTTTTTTAGCATTGTCCTCCGTGAGCCGGACACTGTACTGTAAACAACGTGACAGTACCTCTATCCACTTCACTTGTGGAAACTGTTATTGTCTTCCCCTTCTTTCTATTCGCTATAATAAAATAGAGGATAGTAGGCCAACTGTTATTAGGTCTGTTATTGTCAATCTTATTTTATATATGTACTAGCCGTTATGCCCGTGGCAATGGGCAGAATAAATATGGTTAATAAAAGAGCTAGTTATAATTAAAATATTTAAATAGATATGTACTGTTTAAATAGTAAGTTTTATGCTAAGCGATTTATTACAGTGGGGTGGCTTAGTGGTAGAGCGTTCGCTTAATGAGCTGGAGGTCACTGGTTCAATTCCAGCTTATAGCTCATCAATTTTTAACGTTATAAATCATTTAGAGGTGAGTCGTCGTCGCCCGTCGTCGGGACACTACTCGATTATATAAAGAATATATACCTATATACTCATATATAGTGTATACAGAACAAATAAAATGTCTCTTCTATTTAGCTAATCTACTTCTGATAATGTTAGTGTTTAAACCATGTGATTCCAGAGAGAACAGCAGTGCCTAGATCATTACAGGATGAAGCGGTCAGTTGCCTTATACATCCAATCTATGTATGTGATCATTAGACCGGGTCTACACTATACGTACTTTGGCTGCGTATGTTCGGCAAGACGGCAACACATTGTTTTATGAAATAAGCGTTCACATATATACGTAGAGTTAAACCAGTAAATACTCTCTGAGTATTCACTATAAAAAAGTTCTTCATAAATCACCGCAGAAAAAAACTAACTTAAGCGGGCTACACACATGGGAACTTGGTTCGGCGAACTTGGTTCGGCGAACTAAGTTCGTGGGGTCTAGTCTCTACACACTATACGAACAACGGTTCGTCCTAAACGTTAAAATTTAACGTTAAAAACACAGTATTAAAATGAGATTTAAATTAAAAAGAGATTTAAATTAAAAACACAAAAAAAGATTTAAAAAACAGAGTTCTAAGAAACAGCTTTAGAAAAACACAGGAAAAAATAGCGTTAAAAATAAAAAAAATAAAAACGTTAAAAGAAGTAAAAAGAAACTAATGAGTCGGATGTGTATAAAGTATAGCGTCTTCTCTGATAAAATGACGAACATCGGTTCGTGTCCTCTACACACAGGGGAACTTGGTTCGCCCTGTCGGCGAACCGAACAAATGTTTTCCAACCCGATGGAAGACCAAGTTCGTCACGAACTTGGTTCGTTTACCTCTACACACATGGGAACTTGGTTTGTACGAACCAAGTTCGGCGAACCAAGTTCCCATGTGTGTAGCCCGCTTTAGTTTACTTTTTGAGTGTTTATTCACTGTAAGTTCTACATCATCTCAGTGGAAATAACTAATTAGTAAAAAACAATATTTTTATTCTCCCCTATCCACGAAAAAAACCCTATTCTAACAATTGCAACTCTAGATTAGTTCATAATGCAGCCATTTACTTCTCTTACAGCGCTGCAGTCTCTCACGTTTCCCACAGAATATTGTAACGGTAGACGCTCAGTCGGTTAGATTTGACTTGAATAATAATAATAATTATAATAATTAGCGCCAGATTTATCTCATTTCATCTGCACCAGGTCTGGTTATAAAAAATGAAAGATGGTGTCCGACGCCAACGTTTAAAATTACCAAACTTAGCCTCTAAAGAAAATGGGAGAAAAAGGAGTCAACCAATAGAATTTTTACCTAAAAAAATTAAATATACATACAATGTAATTAAATACAAAAAATTAAAAGCTCTCCAGCAGAACAAAAACTATGGAACACTCCCCTAACTGAATTAAAAAGAATTATTAACTTTAATGTATAAAAGGGCAAATTTCTGAATTCAAAATCCAGTCGTCTTCACTTCACTACAAAATTCAGCCACCAACGCCAAAACTACACAAAACCCCCTGGGAACTAAGTGAAAATTCCACGCTAATCCTCAACTGAGAACACTTTTTTCTGAAAAAAATATCAAGCGGGCAAACAACGTCTTGAGAGCAAGGGAGTGTAATCGCACGTATTGACACCTAAGATTATCGATATCGTCGGCGAGAAAATTTGAATTACGATGTAAGAGGAGAGATTGGTAATTCCAACCAAACCACAATGTAAATATTTTTATCTACGATTGATACGTAATATAAACATTGTATCTCTGTTTAGATGCGTAATAAGTGATTCTTTACATACTCGCATTCATTGCGTATGCGCGTCTCATAGTTCTGAAGAATTCCTCTTATATACCACCCTAGGCCTGTGAAGAAGAAGAATTCTTCACCTTTACGCATGATTAACGAGTTTGTTTACATTNGAAAACGGCATTTTGCATTGCTCGTGTGGTTTTTACTACCCTCGCTGTCGCTCGGGTGTAAACTCCACACTCACATGCAAAATGCTACTTTCCACACTCGACGCGTAATGAACTATTTATTTGTTACAATATATGCTTAATTGTTTCAAATCAACCTCAGGACCTGTCAAGGAACGAGGATGTAGAAGAGATAGTAAGGAAGAAAGTGGTCCTGTCTTTAGTTTACCGTCTTCCTCTTTGGAAAGAGACATCCTTGTCTTCCAAATAACCATGTCCTTTTAAGACCACGAGGAATAAAACAAAACCCCTTTTCTTGAGTCTTTTAAACTGCTAATACATAAAAAAATTGTTAAAATACATTGAACTATTAAATATATATAAAAGTTTTAAAAGTGCCGGAAGTTTTACCGAATTATCTTAATGCTTTCTTTAATGGCTTCGTCTTTTGGTTTTTCAAATTTTTACTTAAATGATTGTACAAAGTGGTTGAGTACGCGTAAAGGTTAGGGTTTAGGTTCGGTAAATGTTAAAAGTGTTAACATTCGCTTCAAGAAGTACGCAATCTTAGTTAAAACAACTAACTCAGTTTACTCTTTTAGTGTTTCTTTACTTTGAGTAAGTTCTAAAAAAATGTCAGTAGAAACAACTAACTTAGTTTACTCTTTGAGTGTTTATTCACTATGAGTAAGCTCAACATAATCTTGTTAAAAAAAAACTTACTTAGTTTAGGTACTCTCTCTTAGGTACTTAGAGTGTTTG
This sequence comes from Gerris buenoi, assembly GCA_001010745.2. NCBI lineage: Eukaryota > Metazoa > Arthropoda > Insecta > Hemiptera > Gerridae > Gerris > Gerris buenoi. The sequence continues at coordinate 72,360 of KZ651653.1, forward strand.
TTCACTAGGTATATGAATAAGTTCTACATAATCTTGATGTAAATAATCAAGGATAGATTTGTAATTCACAGGAATAACACAGTTTTTTGTCCAAATCTGGCACATAACGCTAAATAACGCTAATCCAATCGACCTCAATCAATCAGAATTAACAAACCAAAAAAGTAACACTCCGTACACTGAGTTTTAAAGAGCAAACAATGATATATGCGACGCACAAGTTTGACGAACATATAATTGATATGCAGCGTTCGTCGCATCTTCAAGAAGAAGTGTTCGGGCGTTGCTTGATGACAATTTAAAATAAAATCTAGTTTTTTGTATTCAGTTTACGTTGCTTCATTTTGAAATGCTGGAATATAACCAACACTGATGTTTGTAACCTTCTTCTTGGGTTGTTCAAATTCTTCTGAGTTCTACAACTTCCTTTATGTATGTCTTTGGCAGTTGGCAGGAGTTCTTCATTTGTTCCATAACATGATTACATAAGATTATACTCAATTCTTAAAGACGCTTTTGATGATAAGATCGAAATCTGCATTTTACTTGAACCTTGCTAATTAAGCGCGCTATGGGCAATCTTTTAAGGATGAGTGAATGCCGCGTTACGTTAATTCTTTACGTTATGATAATTAGATAATCGCTTATAATTAAGTTTTTATCGCCCAATGAGTAAAGAAGTGGAATTGCGCCGCAATTTTAATAAGTGTGTTTTATTCTTTAGTTGTAAAATAATTTCTTATAAAAGAAGCACTTTTATAAGTCGTTTCCGTTTCTGTATATAATAGTTTGTGTAAAAACTACTAGGCATCGCTTGGCTCTTGCATTGAATCCATGAGTTTACAGAAATAAATATTCAATATTTAGAAAATAGTGTTCGATATTTTCTACGTTTCCATGGTTTTTGAAGTGCGGTAGAGTGAATTTTTTCTTAAGGGGACCTCATGTAACGAAGATTGCGATACGAGACTCGTCCAAGATTACAACATTTTTACAGATCAATTGTAATGAAATTTGTGTGTCGNTAGAAACATGAAATTTGGCACACAGGTACATCTCGGCATTTTAGACAACTGGCCCGGCCAATGGCGGGTGACTAAAAAAAAAGTTTTTAATTACCATGGCATGTTATATATCAATTTAAAGGTCTTGAAGTGTAGAAAAATAATATGCAACTATTACACTTAGTATTTAAAATTAATCGTACAGAAACCGGCGAAAAAAATTGGGCGAAAGACAGTCACAGAACCAAAAAAGTCTCCTGATGTCTAAAATAGATTTCTGTCTTGGAATTTTAGAAATTAGAAACAATAAAAAAATCGTTCCTCAGAACGGTCACATAGCTTCCGTTACCTTCAGTAAGCTCGGAAGCAAAAAATCAATAAATAATAATTGATTATTAAATATTGTCGATTGCTCGATATTATGTAAATTAAGAAAATTAAAAAAAACGTTAATTTTTTTTAATGCTTTTTTTCTACGAAAGTAACCTACGCTATCTTAATTAAATGTTGTACATATTACATAATAAAACCTTAATGTATGCATACATTCATTACTAGATAATTTTATTAGCATATTTTTACTATAATTTATCAGATTGTCTTCCTTATTTTCCCTTTTAATTCTAAAGATAGACCGGCGAGTTAACGAAGCATCCTCCAGTGTTACCCCAGTATTGATACGAGTCAGGAAACCAGAAAGTGAAAATTACACTATGTTTCACTTCACGCTTTAGTAAACTAAGTAACAAACATCTAATTATAGATTTAGGAGTTTGGCAAAATACACTGCAATTTTTTTTTCGGTTAACATCTTTATTGTTGGTACTCTCTTAGTAAATTAATTAATATTGAGGCCGGTCTAGACGTTACGTTACTTTTTGCACAACCTTTTTGTTTGCGCAGTCTTAAGACGGAATGAAAACGTTGCAATTTTTAGTGCTTCTATATGGTGCAGATATCTGCATATTTCGCAAAGTTTTAGTGGCATTGTCATGGAGGAGGTTCTACTCTGGTCAATTTTAGCATGCTGCCTTGTTAAGTAACAAACACATACAAAGAAACTGAGCAACAAATGAATCGGAAAACAGAGCTACCGTCTACATGCGCCGACTGGTCCGCACAGTTCAAGGATATCTATGCTCTCTAGCTCAGTTATCGCTGCAACTGTACTGTCTTCGCGCCGGTTTCAAAACTGCACTTTTTCTATTTACGCGCAACGTTTTATCTGCAAAGTGTTGAACTGTGCGGACAAAAGGTTGTGCAAAACGTAGCGTCTGGGCCGGCCTTTAGGGGGGCATTGCTCGACAACCTCGCCAGGGCCGTCTTAAGATATTCGGCGCCCGTGGGCTACTATCGATAATGCGCCCCTCTTCATAAGGAAATTCATGGAATGGCTGGAGGGAGCGGGGCATAGTTACCATTATAGACTAAACCAAAAAAATATAATTTATAAAGATTAATTTAAAAAATAACAAAATAAAAATCAAAAGTAACTTATACATATATTTATTTTCCTAGTTTTTTCTTTTGCAAATTGAATAATAATATCACATGTATTTGAGTTATTAAAATAAGTCACTCCCTATGGATAAAATACTTAAATCATTTAATTTGCTCTGTCCCAAAGAAGACCGTAAATAACTTTTTGTTCTTTTCAGTGCTGAAAATGATCATTCGCTGCCGAAATTTGTAGAGGCAATACAAAAAAATGGGCAGAGGTGTGCCCACATTTGGAAATGTAGACTCAATTTTCAAGTCCTCCTTAACCTACTTTCCGCAGTAGATATATTTTCCAATATATAAAAATATACGTGTTAAAATTTTCTACATCGTCCTTATAGGTTTCGCATAAGTTTGCAGCATTCTTTCTAATTGTCTCTTCTTTTAAATTGTTTAAATTGACCAGAAACCTAAATATTGAGTAAATTGAGAAGGCACACCTCTTTTGTACTTCTGCTATAAGTTTATCAATAATAGCATAATATGTGTTTATGCAGAATTCGGCATTGACAATAAATTTACCTTCTACCGATGAATTTCGTCGTATTATTTTTTCTTTTGCGTATTCGTTTGTAATCATCCCATCCGAACAATTTCATACCTTCGGATTTTCAAAGGTTAATATTATTCTGTATTTCGTTTGGACTGTATCAATAAATTTAGTATTAATTTAGCAAAAGTTAAAGAGTACAGACGGTTGAAATTAATATAGGACTATACGAGGGCTACGTTGAACATACCATCCTAATTTCTTAAAAATTAGGTGACTTCTATTAAAGATATTTGTGTAAATATATGTATGTTTGTGAGCGTGTGGAAGGGAAACAAATAGGCGTAGAACGTTGCTACTTATATGTGAACAATAATTATACAAACTTCATTAAAATCGGACAAGTAGTTTTTGAATAATACAGTAGAATCCCGATATATCGTATCTTCAAGGGGTCGAAGAAAAAATATGATACATCGAGTAGTTCACTAAATCGGGATTATGAAATATTGATGGTAAAAAAGAAAAATTAATGTAATAATTAAGACTTGTATTTATTATGCACATAAAAGTACACTGCGTATGATCATAAAAAAATGTACTTGGTTTAAAAAAAATTATAATTTGTTTTTTTTTAATTTAACCATTTGTTCAGGTGTTATTCATAGCATTTTAGGAGGTAAACAATCAAATCTTGGAAAATGGTCCTCTCCTTTCATATACGTTTAACCGCGATTTTTCTCAGAATTATAAGAATTATTCCTTCATCTANCTTTTATTAAATAAACATCAAATTACTTATGTTAAATGTAAACAAACTCGCTAATCGTGTGTAAAGTTGATACTTCTTCTTCTTTACGTCACTAGAGTGGAAAAAAGAGGAATTGTTCAAAACAATGTGGTACGCATGCGCAATTAATACAGGTGTGTAAAGAATCACTTTCTGCGAATCTAAACAGAGATGTAATGTTTATATTACGTATCAATCGTAGATAAAGAATCTTACCGCATCGGCATACTAGCTTACTTGATATCGTACCGACAAGTCAGGGAGCGGCCTAAATGTATGTTTGTGAGCGTGTGGAAGGGAAACAAATTGTAGAAGGTTGCTACTTATATGGAACCAACAATAATTATGACCAATTATCCAAATTTCATTAAAAATCGTACAAGTAGTTTTTAAGATTCATATTTTTTCGCAAAAATTGAGACAGATAGACACGGAACGTAAAATTATCCCTGATGTCTGAAACGGATTTATGTCTTAAAATTGTTTAAATTGGAGATAAAGAAATTCCCTTGAGTACCATCACATATATTAGCTTCCGTTACCATCGGTAAACTCGGAAGCAATAAATAGATAAATTGTAATGTTAAATTTTATTATGAGGTCACACCACCAAATTTTTTTTTTTTTAATAAATGAACTGCTTGTGTGAGCCATAAGAAAATTATCATTAACAAATCAAAAATCGAGGTCTCTATTAGTATTCTTTTATTTGTAAATTAGATCGATCGTTTCTAATAACTCAATTAAAAGATGTAATTATGTAATTTATATACCCTCATAATGTAATTCATATTTGTTTTATTTAATGATAGCTCTAATAGCTCTCTAATTAAAAGTAATTTATCATGAGTTTTACGTGATTAATAGCTATATTTTTTTATTGAAGGTAATTTTTGTAATGTAAATTTGTGCATGGTTTCTTTCTTTCCTTAAGGCAAGCAGTTTGTTTTTTTGACGTAATTGTATTAATTGTATAATTTATAATTAATTTTTCGACATCTTGCTGTGGTTGCCGAATTTTTTGGGGTGGTGACGTAAGATATTTGTTGAATAATTAATTTTTGACAGTGTTGAAATAATTACATCTTATTAAAAAACAATTACCACAGAAAAATATAATAAATATTATTTATTACAATAATTGTATTGCCCCTAATCCTGCGCTAATTTTAACTCAATTCATAAATTCTCGTCAAACATTTTGAACGTGCACACTCGACTTCAAACATTTTGAACGTGCACACAACTTCAAACATTTTGAACGTGCACACTCGAATTCAAACATTTTAATCGTGCACACTCGACTTCAAACATTTTGATCGGGCACATAATCTCGCACGCGAAGTATTCGCACAGACCTGTGTTATTTACTCTTCTACCTCCACCAGGCGTTCGGCATAAGCTATTCGTTTATTATTAAAATGCAGTGAAAATATGTTTTTGTTGTTGTTAGCTTATAGCTTATTTTCCGAAAATAAAGTAAAATATAATATACATAATAGAAAATTAATTAAAATTTAATATTTACCTGTTTCTGAAACAGACAATTATTCTGAACCACTTTTTGAAATATTTTTTTTTAGCATAAAAAAATAAGAGTAGTTTACTTTTGGTATTTTTATTTTTTTTTTTATTTTATATTTTTTTTTTAAGCTGAACAGCCTTCAAAATCAAGAAAATATAATTTTTAGAAGTTTAACAACAAGCAGAAGTTTTTTTTATAAGAATGATTTTTTTTAAACCCAAAAATATGAAAATTTTAGATTCTCTGGGTACAGTAGTAGTAGTAATATAATATTTAATATGTACATATATAATTCCATTGTATGGAGGTCCGACTGTATTTTTAGACGTCTCCAATTCTACATTTTCCTAATTATTATTATTAATGTTATTATTATTTTACCTTTTAGGGGAAATAGTTTAAACAAAACTTTGTAGAAATATTAATAAAATTGGCCTTGAATTATAAAAGAAAAGAAAATGAGCAAATAATGAAATATCCCCATTTATAATTGCTTTAATACACTTAAAAGATCAGATGTATTAGCTGGATACCCGTGCTTCGCTACGGAGTGTTATTTTAATTTGATTAGTTTACAAACTACCATCAAGAAAATTTTAAATTATTTTACTATGCGAGAATATCTAGATTTTATCCATCCCACTTATTTCCATACCCCCTCCTCTTAGATAAGATAATTTGCAAATATCCCAAATTTACCCCCCTCCTAAATGAAAATATAACAAAACTGTACATAATAACAATTACTTTATAGTCAGGGTGCCAATAAAAAAAGTGGGAAATGAGGTATACATAAAATGTTTTTGTTGATTTTGGTTGTTTTTTAAGATGTTTATTAAAAATCCGATTGATGCCACTCTGTCACCCTTGAGCAATTTGAGAAATGCAAGATGGCGGCCAATATATACAAAATTATATGCTTTTAGTCCAGTCAAATTAGAAAATAACTTTGCAAAAAATCCCAAAGTTTTGGAAAGTGGCTTAAAATGTT
>KZ651653.1:80410-97870 GCA_001010745.2 Gerris buenoi
TTTGAGCGCATGTAACTCAAAAACGGTTGAAGCTAGAAAAAAATGTTTAAAGGGCTATTTTTATTGGAAATTTAATGAAGAACAAATTTGTACATAATCATAATTCGCCTAATGTCAATACTTTTTAAGATATTTGGTAAGAAACAAAAAAACAGCAGTTTCCCCCCTATTTCCTTCAAGGGTTAAATTGTAAAAATTTTGAACACATTTATCTCGAAAACGGTTTTAGTTAGAAAAAAAATGAAAATAACTATTTTTGTCAGAAATTCAATTTAGAACAAATTTTTACATAACCACAATTCGCCTAAAGGTAATACTTTACGAGATATTTGTGAAAACCCCAAATTGTCCCCTAAAACCCTCAATTGTAAGGGGGGCTCACCCCCAACCCTCGGGGACTTTTAGTATGTTATAAATATTTATGCGAATCCTATCTAGGTACTCATTCGTGTTTCTTGACATTCAAAACCTATAAGAAATTATATATCGCACACCCATATTAAATCAAATTAGAAAACCTTAATTTTTCAGTATTTGTTTGCCGCCATCTTGATTTTCCGAAAATGCTCAAGGGTGACAGGTTGGCATCACTCGGATTATTAAAATATACATATTTTTAAACAAAATACCGCAAAAAAATTTTATGTATACGTTAATTCCAGGTTACCATAAAAATAGCCATTTGGCACCCTGACTATTACTCTTGACAAGCTTTTCAACAATATGCATCATGAAGGGTATCCATTACTTTGACCCCGTATTCATTACTTGCACGTACTCCTCTCCTGAGTATCAAAATTTAAATTTCGAAAATTCATGTAGACCTCTTGCTTTGAAGGACAAGTGTGAAAATTTTCATTAAGATCGGACTAAAGCTGTAGATTTGTATAAAGAACATACACAAAAAAAGTACAAAAGGACACGCTTACATGGATCGTAACATTTCTTTGTTATCGGGTGGCGCATTCTAGTGTCTATTTTTAGAAACAAAATGATTGAGTAATAACTGAAACGCGTGCCTGTATAGAAATACTAAAAGGTAATATTAAGTAAGCAGCCGTGTGCATCCTAATTACTTGGATTACATTGAAACATCCTATTGGTCATTACCAGTTGTGAAATGTTTATTTTATCTCTAAGTATTAAAAATGACGTATATAAGTACAATAAGTTAAAATTGCCGGATTCCATACTTTGTCACGGAATCTATTATGTTAAATACATCTTCCTTGCTTATTGAAGATCCGTCTCAAAATCAAATGCATTTGGATATCAGAGATCACCAAACCAAAAATGGAATCGGAATCCTCTCACTATGAATTAACTGAGGAACTAAATACCTATTTCAAAACACAATAAAACTTTCGTTTGGTAACTGAATAGGAAATTTAAAATCAAAGGCTTTTTAAGTTTTTAGATGCACATATAGTAATAGTTATGTACTAGCCAACACCTTTTTTCTTCTAAGTTAACTTTTTCTAAATTTAAAGTTCTACCAATAACATTACTGTTTGATAAATCTATTTTTATTCATTTTTACAATAAAAATTTCCCTACATTATGCCATAACTACTTTACAAGATCACAAACACAGAACACTTACACAACTCAACTCTGCCGCACAACTACAAAACAAAGACATGCTTCTTACATTGGACCTCAACTATTCAACAGACTTCCAGCCTCTCTTAAAAACATAAATAATTTTAACTCACTCAAAAAGAAAATCAAAGAGTATTTATTAAATCAGGTATAAAATTAATAAAACAAATTATAGAAATAGGTATACCAAATAAAAATAAATTGTTTATCTGATAAATATTAAATTAAAATAAAGAAATGAACTCATTATTAAAATTTACTAAAACATAAAATAAAAATAACTATAAAAAAAAAAAAAATAAATAAAAAAACACAAAGGAAAATATAAAAATAATCACACTACTAATACATATTAATAAATTGATATTTGATTGAAATGTTAGTAGTAAATTTTTTTTTTTTTAAAAATAAGAAATAAATTCTAAATTTAAATAAAAAAATGTAACATAGAATTAGAGAAGGTGTCTCTCTAGGTGTCTAACACTTACTAAGGGTCCTCACCAATTATTATTCGATGTACTACCAAAAAAAAAAAAACTTTAATGTATATAAAAAAAAGTAAATATTTGTAACACGTATTTATATATGGTGGAAATAAATGATTATTATATATTATTATACCTATATAGCTCTTACCTGAGCCATTTGGTGACGCGCTTATAAGATTGCCATAGACTTGGTTTTCTAATAATCCTGGCTCCTGGCTCTAAACGAAAATTGGCTAATGTAATAAACTTCGCTACTTTATCTTATCTTTTTCCCCTTTCACCGCCGATTTAGTGTGCACGACTGCACATCTTAATTCAATTCAATGCAGAGTTTACTTCCATCAACAAAACTCTTAGTTTGTTCGGACCGGTCTAGGCCAAATATTAGGACGAACCACTTGTTCGAATCTAGCTATTAGGCCATCACTTAAGCCCTTTTTACTATACCCGCGGTAGAGAGTTGCAGCCACTTCACATCATACATCTGGTACATTGTACCGCCGAAGCGAGTATATGATGTGATCAATAGTGAGCCATATAAATCGGAGCGTCACGGCGAGGAAAAAGTCCTAAAGGAACATTTTGAGATTCACTTGGAAACAAAATGTAGTAATTCATACAATTTTAAGGTGGCATTTGCTCTTAAGGGTGCCAATAATCAATTGGTTAGTTTACCCTAATAAGGGGATCCCGGAACACCTAAGTGACTATTGCTGACGCATGCAATGAGCTGGTGGACCACTTAATGATGGCCTTACCAAAGCTCAAAACTTCTTGTACGAATATATAAGTACTATTTTTTTCACTTTAAAAGACAGTTCTTTCTAACTTACATAGTTAATTGGGGTCGGTTTCGAACCCGGGACCTCCTGCGTGACAATCATTAACGGATGCAATAAGCTACGGTTGTAGTGTTCTAGTAACTTGTTATTTCAAGACGTTTGAATTACTGTAGCTGGAGTAACCTTGTTCTAACAGTTGCATGCATTCGCTAATTTTCTATTCGACTGAACACGTCTTCAGTTCCTTCCTCGCTCTGTAATTATATCAGAAGAAGTCAAGTACGTTCAAGGATTTTCAGTAGCTCATTGCTACCACTTGCGCTTACCGAACAAAAGATTCCGGGTTCGATTCCCATTTTCGGCAATAAATATTTATAACAAATATCGGTTAAAAGTAACACATTTTTTTTTAACACTGCATCAGCAGACAGTGTTTCAATACCCTGATTTAAGGGAACAATGATTTGTACATAACCGCTTAATAAATGGTTATTTATTTATTTATTATGTTTTACTTATTAAATGATTTGTTGTATTTACTAACCACTTATTATATGGTTATTTATTTATTAAATGATTTGTTGTATGTTGTATTTACTATCCACTTAGTAATATGGTTTTATATGTATGTTTTATTTTCTATAACCAGTAAACAAGTAATTATTTATTCATGTTTTTTTTATTATGTTCCAGGTATGACGCTGTGCTTACGGTATTCAAGTAATTCTATTGGTATTTTAAAAACAAGAGGTATTTAATTTTTTAACACGCTTTTTATTATTTTATCATTTTTTTTTTTAATACCTAGAAAGACAAAAATTGCTCATAATTATGTATCTCTGAAGACAATACAATATTATATTGTATTGATGATCATATTATATTAATTGATTATTTTTATCAGTCGTTTTGTATTGGCCGATAAAACAATACATTTCCATGAAATGTAGGCGGTAAAATTCGAAATCATTTTAGACAACGTGTGACAGGGAAGTGAGGTTATAGGTAGAGCAAGATCGGTTGAAACATTGTTCCACTCACCTTGAGGTATTAGCCAACAAATTTGCTGGAATTTATATGGAGAAATTGTGGCGGGAAAATTCGTCAAAAAATTAATCCATTTTTAGGTATTTAACCACTAAAGTAAGGTGATAAAGACTAAACGTTTTAAATGTTAAGAATTGGTGAATATAGATTGTGAAATAATTGAATAAATTATTAGGAAAGCGAAGGTCAGAAAAAGTAAAAATTAAAATAAAGTTTTGTTTACCGACGTTTTAGAATAGTTATCTATTACTGCGTTCACACATCGTTTTGCAAGCGTTTCGGATCCAATTCGTTTTAAAAACGATCCGCGTTCTTACAACAAAAAAATACAGGTGATCGAAATATTTGTTTTCGATATTTCATAACAGTGACGTCACGAGTAAAACCTTCTTTCTTGTTACGTAATAAGTCCGCGTATTTTTACATTTTTATTTACAAGTTATTAAAAGTTTTTACAGGTTCTTTATAGTTTTAATTTTTGTTTAATAACGTTTTTGCAGTTTAAAAAAAAGAAACGGAAGCTCACGAAAGTATAGAACTTGGAAAGTGGAAAAGAGTAAAATAACCTGATATCTCGATCCCCTCCACGACCTGTTCACACGAGCGTTTTGAATTCCGATTCCCCTATCCGATCACGTATTTTTGGTGGAGCGGATCTAAACCGATACGATCCGTCGATCTCCGTTCATACAGCGTTTTGAACTAGCGGATCGTTTTCAAAACCGTTTCCAAAACGATGTGTGAACGTAGTATATGTAACTACAATCTATAAGATTAGAGTTGGCACAATCAAAAGGCGGGATAATTTTGTGGGAAACGATTCTATTTGTCCCCCATGTTGAATGCAACTTCAGAAAAAAAATGCTCTACTCTATCCCTGTTCCACAAAAAAATATAACATAGCAATACTGATTTCCCTTTTTATAACCCCAAAACTACCTCCACGTTTGCTGTTTCCCGCCTTCGATTGTGCCAACTCTAATCTTATAGACTGTAGGCAGCAAAATGGCAGTTTACTCACAAGTGATGAAATTTGTCATGCCATAACTCATAAAACCAATTGCAAACTAACCAAAACAAAACCAAGAATTGCAAAATACTGGGCTCCCATAAATTAAGCTCATCTGCTGGGATGGTGCAAACTCAGATTACACTTGTTTAGGACCAAATGAAGGTATTGAAACAATTTTCAGCTTGCTGGGAATTAATTCTCCGAAAAGAATCTTATTTGACTGGCCTATTGTTCCAAAGCATATAGGAATGAATATCCCCTTTGTCTTGTTAGGTTTGTTCGACTATAACTATAAGGTATATAAAAACTCTCTGGTATATTTCCTTCTTTCTAAATAACTATTAAGAACAGAAACAAAGGGATATTTATTCTAATGTGCTTTGGGACAAAAGAATATCATAATTTTATATAAAAAAAAGTGTTTGTTTGTCCAAAAGTGCATTTAGATTATATGTGGTGTTTGAATTTAAAGAGTTCTGGCTTTAGCGCTAAAACTAGTCTGATGAAAAAAAGTATTTGTGAGGCTCTCACGCATTAGAAGTGAAACTTAAGTTCTAGAATGCAGCTCTCTTTCATTTTTTGACGAATTTATTATTTCAGGATTAAGAAATGGTTATGGGATAATTAATTGCAAAAAAATATTGCTACGCCAAGGCAACCACATTTATTCCAATAANAAACACATTCATTCCAATAAAAATAAATGTTTGTTTTGATTTGCTGGTCTTTAAAAAGATATAATTCAATTAATATGTAAAAATATTACACTTGGACGAGTCTCGAATCGCAAACTTCGTTACACGATGTCACTATATGAAAAAATTCACTCTACCGCCGCCAAAGAAGTTTCACTTCAAAAAAAGGAAGCAAATTTGTTAGCTTATTGTTACCCCTGAAACACCATAATAGTTTTATTAAAGGGGATAACACACTAAAAAATAGACTGATGACTTTTTGAACACTTGGCTCTCGTTACGGTTGATTGATATCTCGAGAACATCGTCTAATATATCGATAGCACAGTTATCCGGTGATATCATTGTTTATAATAGCCGAGGGAGATTTTGTTTTGTAAATTTATCGATATTTTTTCTAACAATAATTAAAAAAAAAAAAAATTGGAAATTTTTGTGTGTTAATCCAATCCCATGGTTTTTTAACGATCCTGAGTGAATCCCCCACCCTTAAAACCCCCTAGTTCCCAACATTTCCTGTATGTACGTGAGTGGATGTATCCATATATTGGTATTTTATACATTTAAAAATAACTATTGACAACCGAAATAGTACCATTGTTAAATTGTAATAAGTAACAGATAAATACCTGAAATCAATCCGAATCCGGACAATTATCACAAATATGTGGTTGCTCAAGTCCATTTTTACTATCAAATTTTCACGTCATTAATATACCTCCTTTTTGAACGTAGTATATATAACTACAATCTATAAGATTAGAGTTGGCACAATCAAAAGGCGGGATAATTTTGAGGGAAACGATTCTATTGGTCCTCCATGTTGAATGCAACTTCAGAAAAAAAATGCTCTACTCTACCCCTGTTCCACAAAAAAAAATATAACATGGCAACACCGAATTTCCCTTTTTATAACCCCAAAACTACCTCCACGTTTGCTGTTTCCCGCCTTCGATTGTGCCAACTCTAATCTTATAGACTGTAGGCAGCAAAATGGCAGTTTACTCACAAGTGATGAAATTTGTCATGCCATAACTCATAAAACCAATTGCAAACTAACCAAAACAAAACCAAGAATTGCAAAATACTGGGCTCCCATAAATTAAGCTCATCTGCTGGGATGGTGCAAACTCAGATTACACTTGTTTAGGACCAAATGAAGGTATTGAAACAATTTTCAGCTTGCTGGGAATTAATTCTCCGAAAAGAATCTTATTTGACTGGCCTATTGTTCCAAAGCATATAGGAATGAATATCCCCTTTGTCTTGTTAGGTTTGTTCGACTATAACTATAAGGTATATAAAAACTCTCTGGTATATTTCCTTCTTTCTAAATAACTATTAAGAACAGAAACAAAGGGATATTTATTCTAATGTGCTTTGGGACAAAAGAATATCATAATTTTATATAAAAAAAAGTGTTTGTTTGTCCAAAAGTGCATTTAGATTATATGTGGTGTTTGAATTTAAAGAGTTCTGGCTTTAGCGCTAAAACTAGTCTGATGAAAAAAAGTATTTGTGAGGCTCTCACGCATTAGAAGTGAAACTTAAGTTCTAGAATGCAGCTCTCTTTCATTTTTTGACGAATTTATTATTTCAGGATTAAGAAATGGTTATGGGATAATTAATTGCAAAAAAATATTGCTACGCCAAGGCAACCACATTTATTCCAATAAAAATAAATGGTTGTTTCGATTTGCTGGTCTTTAAATAGATATAATACAATTAATCTGTAAAAATGTTACACTTGGACGAGTCTCGAATCGCAAACTTCATTACACGATTTTTTGTATTTTTGCCTAATTTNATAACAAGAGCAAGTTATACAATAACATTATTCTAAGAGTAAATATAACAAGAGCAAGTTATACAATATCATTATTCTAAGAGTAAATATAACAAGAGCAAGTTATACAATAACATTATTCTAAGAGTAAATATAACAAGAGCAAGTTATACAATATCATTATTCTAAGAGTAAATATAACAAGAGCAATTATACAATAACATTATTCTAAGAGTAAATATAACAAAAGCAAGTTGTACAATAACATTATTCTAAGAGTAAATATAGCAAGAGCAAGTTATACAATAACATTATTCTAAGAGTAAATATAACAAGAGCAATTATACAAAGAACAAGTTATACTATAACATTATTCTAAGAGTAAATATAACAAGAGCAATTATACAAAGAACAAGTTATACACTAACATTATTCTAAGAGGAAATATAAAAAGAGCAAGTTATACAATAACATTATTCTAAGAGCAAATATAACAAGAGCAAGTTATACAATAACATTATTCTAAGAGCAAATATAACAAGAGCAAGTTAAACAATAACATTATTCTAAGAGCAAATATAAAAAGAGCAATTTATACAAGAACGTTATACAAAGAGCAAGTTATACAATAACATTATTCTAAGAGCAAATATAGCAAGAGCATTATAAGGAAATTATTCAAACATTCTTTTCAAAAGAGCGAATAAAAGGGAAAAATTGTATAAAGAGCAATTTATAAAAGTGTATCAAAGCTATTATACAAGCTCATAATACAAAGGGCAAATTATACAATATAATGAATATCGAAATTAATAGTTACAAAATCAGAATATGTAAAACAAGTTATATTTGTATATAACAAGCTACCTATAAGCAAGTTATTTACTAACATTATTTAAAGAGCAAATATAACAAGAGCAAATTATACAAAAGCATTACTGTATATACCTGTGTTTCCCCATCTCTTTAACCTGACGGCCTAACGGCACACTAATCTCAATCAATGTTAAGCCGTAGCACACTTGACCCACTAATTGACTGATATTAGTCTACTTATCTTATTAATACCATCGTAATTGTATATCAATAAGTAAATAGCTATTTAATTTTTAAATTTTTGGTAGTTTTATTACTACGGAAAGATTAAATTTTAAATAATCCAAATTACAATTATCAATAACTACAGGAGACATACAGAGAAAAATACATCCCCGCACCGGGAATCGAACCACGGGACCTCCTATTAATCCGCACAGGTGCTCTTACCATCTGAGCTATACGGGAGAATGATTCTTCTCTGTCGTAACTGATACATATTCCCGAATCCAAGCTTTCAATCTTATTCTACAAATCTAGAGAGCCAAATATTCACGGCAACAGAACTAGACCGAGAATTAACGCTTATAATTGTAAAGTACTCAATTAGTACCTGTACCTAGTACATCTATTAGAAATTCAATTTTTAAATGTTTGGTAGTTTTATTACTACGGAAAGATTAAATTTTAAATAATCCAAATTACAATTATCAATAACTACTCCCGTTTATCAAATCAATTATCAAATCAAAAATCAATTATCAAATCATTCTCCCGTATAGCTCAGATGGTAAGAGCACCTGTACGGATTAATAGGAGGTCCCGTGGTTCGATTCCCGGTGCGGGGGTGTATTTTTCTCTGTATGTCTCTCGTAGTTATTGATAATTGTAATTTGGATTATTTAATAAGTAAATAGCTTAAAATGTTGTGATTATTTGGGTTAGGAAAACACAAGTAAAATCATATTTCTTAATTTATTACAAATATCATATTGAGTGAAGTGGAAGAAACAAAAGACAAATTTGTATAACGTAGACTTTTTCAACTTTACGATCATCTGTTAACAAGTGTTTCCATGAAATTGCTCGGCATATCTATATGGAGGTATCCATCACTCTATACTTCTTATTTTAAATCAAATTATTATTAACTAAGGGAAACAGACAGAGAAAAATATACTCCAGCGCCGGGATTTGAACCACGGACCTCTATATTTCCAGTACAGCGCTCTACCAACTAAGCTACACTGAAGAATAATTTCCTCTGTCGTTAATGATTAATGATACATTGTCCCGAATTAAAGCTTTAAATTTTTCCACAAGTCTATACTACTTATTATGTTGGCACTTCTGAACACAGTAGATACTTGTTTACTAAGCAAGCCTGCGTTGAAAAAAAAAAAAAAAATGACAATAAATAATAATTGATTGCGTGTTTTTATTTTTAATTTATAATTATTTTTTATTATTTATTTCCCTTGGTATGTCGTGACTGTGATGTCTTTGAATATTTTAAAGATGATGATTACTATCGTGACGTACAGTTTATTTCGTATTTACTTTTTTTTTTATGTAAGTAATATTTTACTTTTGGTTTTTGAGATAAGAATATGATATCATAGGTTTATTATGTATGCAAAAGATGTTAATTAATTACGTATTATTTGATCAAAGGTAGATGTTTCTTAAGTCTGACGTTAGGTCTATGTTGAAATTATCTACGCAATCTTCTTCTTAACGGACGTTTGTTGAGTATTATTCTGTCCGGAAATCCCAAAATTTGATTATTTTTTTGTGATTTTTTTTCGATCTTTCCAGTATTCTTTTCCGACTCGTTAGAATATAATGGTTATTTGGAATTGAAAATTATACATATAATTTATTGTTAATGTCTCAAGTTAATGGAGAGGAATAAAAAAAAATTGTACTTAGCTTCGTTTAAAATCGGAATCCCAAGTATCGCTGAAGTCGGTACAGTCTGGTGGTACTATTTTCTATTAATATAAATGACAGCTCTCCATGACAATCAATCAAAAAAGAAACATTCTTCTTTTTGTGCGTCTATTTGATTGAAAACTGACTATACATGACACAAAACCAACATCACTATAGGACACTCCTTAGATTGCCATGAGTTCTTTGTTGGTGTTTAGGTCTTTTAGTGGTTATAATGATTTTGAAGTACATACTTGATTTTTAGGGTGCATAGACAAAAGCAATGGCCCTTATATATTTTCCTTTGTATGTCTGTCTGTCCGTCCGTCTGTCTGTCGCCTGCACTCACGATTACACCTTTTGTCCGATCACTTTGAAATTTGGTTTATATGTGAAAATTACCCACTCATTTTAAAAATATAGTGATTAAAAAAAAAAAATTTTTAAAAAAAAATAAGGGTAAAAAACTTAAGGGTTAAGCTTTTTGTTTTTTGGTGTGGGGTATCTTATGAAATTGTATATTTTTGGGTTATTATAAGCTTTGATAGGGCGAGCGTAGGTGAGTTTTAAATGGGTGTGAAAAGTGTCCCTCCACTCTTCTATCTCGCTTATGTAAAGTGCAAACAATCCTGAACATTCTTCGACCAAAACTGAAGATACCACTTTTTGGAAATTTCTTGTTCCAGCGTTGATTAAAGGTGGTTACTTAGTAGCATAATAAAGTGTTTGGGTAGTTGGTGTCGTAATAGAGTGTTACAACTTCTGTTGGTTAGAGGTCGACCAAGAAGTCATGGAAATCTGAGGAGTGCGCTAGTGTCGCCATATACAGTCAGTTTTTAATAAAATAGACCACTGTCAAAAAACACAGTGTTGTGATTTGTTTATAAATCATTTTATTTTTCATAACTTCTATATTTTTTGCTACAGGCAACACTGTACCTGATAAGAAATCACTTCTACTATACGATAATATCTTTATTATTATTTATTGATTCTTCCTCTTTATTTCTGAGTATGATTTGTTACTTTTGATTTCCAACCCCGTTATTTGTAGCGTCCTTAGTATTTGCATCATCCCGTGGATTTGTGGATCGTAGGAAAATCGTTTNAAAGATAACATTTTAGCAGTTTCATTTTTCTTCCGCAAGTAGATAAAATATTGTATGCAACAAGGCAGCAAAGGAAACATTTCTGCCTCGTTAATTCATTGCCTGCCTTGGCTTCGCCTCGGCAGTCAAATAAGTATATTACCTGCATCGGCTCCGCCTCGGCAGTTAATAATCATAGCCTATCCTCGCCTTCGGCTCGGAGGCTAATCTAATCACTCGTCAGTAAAATTCCATTTTGCTGCCTAGTTACATAAATAACTATTATCTTAACACTCCCCCGTAATTATTACAAACGGAAGAGGCGCTGCTGTATTGTCAAAACTTTCTGAAGAGGGGAGTTGACTATCTCTAGTATTATATATCGCTGGTCTTGCCTATAGTAGAAACGGCCCTGCCTGCCCATACACAGTCCAAGTTCAAGTTGAACTCAACCAAGTACCAAGTTGGACAACAAGTTGAACTTGTTCTACGTTTTAAGGAGGCGACTCTTTAAAGTAGAAGCAGATCCACAGTTTCTTATTGTTGTAAATTATAATTTGTTTAATAAATGGATCGTTAAAAAAAAAGTCTTAACGATGCTTTTTTGGCAAACGGCGGTAGGTATATCGGTTAAAAAGATTTCCCAGTTTCGGAAATCCTTTTAAAATTAATAAGATTTTTTTCTAGTTTTATTAATATTAATAAGTACAAGCAGGGGCGGACAGGCCCGCCGGCCTACCGGCCCCCGGGCCGGTGCGCCCTCACAGTGACGGCTCTAGGGAGGGGGGAGGGACTGCCTGCCCTGGCGCAGCGCCGGGTAAGAGGGGGCGCGCCGAGCGCTTTTTTTTCGAGCTAGCTTTTTTTGTACTGCAAAAAATCAAGTGCAAGTGCTAAAATTGCCGCAAAACGCCCCCAGAAAGGAAGCCAGACGAAATATTAAAAGTGTTCCCTATTTTATTTTCATTTTTAATTTTTCAACGANCGTACTGTATAAAAACAAACAAAATAGGAAACCTAACAGATTGGAAACCTTCTTGTTGTTATTCGTGAGATTTGACATAACTGCGCATGTCATACAAACTAGAAATGGATATTGTTAAGCACCCGACTATACTGACTTCGGCAATACTCGGAAGTTCCGGCTTTAAACGAAGCTAAGCTTCCAGTTTTTCCCGTGTTCATGACTTCTTGGTCGACCTCTAGTAATAGTTGGTGCCATATTGAAGGAGTTTTTCTAGCGTTGATTATAGAGGTGGTCGGTAGAATAAAAAAGAGATCTACCTGCAGTTCGTGTCGTAATAAAGAGTTACATCTTCTGTTGGTTAGTAGTTGTAGTAGTAGTAGTTGGTGTCATATTGAAGGACTTGTTCTAGCGTTGATTATAGAGGTGGTCGGTAGAATAATAAAGTGATCTACCTGCAGTTGGTGTCGTAATAAAGAGTTACATCTTCTGTTGGTTAGTAGTAGTAGTAGTAGTAGTAGTTGGTGTCATATTGAAGGACTTGTTCTAGCGTTGATTATAGAGGTGGTCGGTAGAATAATAAAGTGATTTACCTGCAGTTGGTGTCGTAATAAAGAGTTACATCTTCTGTTGTCTGTTGGTTAGTATTGGTTGGTGTCATATTGGAAGTGCTTGGTCTTCCCTTGATTTGAAGAAGTTGGTGGTGGATAGTTGGATAATATCATAAATGAATGTCATATTGTTCGCTGTCCAAAGGCATTTAAATTATTTCCAATTCTGCCGTCCAAATATTTTCTGTTTTCGTAGACCACTTTAAAGACCTTTAACAGTCTAAAAAATCGCCAAATCTTTTTCAGTGTTATAGACTGTATGAAAGATTTTTCACTGTTCAAACACCTCCAAATCATTAATATTTTTAAACTCCGTTATAAAAATCGCTTTTACATTTTAATGATCTCCAAATATTTTCCATTTTCAAAGACAGAAACCTTCTAATCTTTCCAATTTTCATAGAGCATCTTTTGCTTCCCAAAGATCTTCAAATCTTTTCCATTTTCATAGATTTACGATCCATACATAGATTTGTATTAGTTTTAAAGATCTTTTACGATAACCAATCTCTCCTTACCCATCCAAAACCAAAGAATTGTCAAAACGCACCCGATCAAGCAATGCATCTCACATATATTTTATATAACTCAAGACTGCTGTATAATTTCCTCATTGATGTGAGTATGTGAAACATTTTTAATTCCAGGAAAATAAAATGGAAGGGTCCTTCTCGGTACCTATAATCCTCATAAAAGACAGTTCCATAGACGTCACAGGAGAGAAACAGAAGAAAAAAGTTTTGGGTTTGCTCTTAATTCTACTGTAAGCGAATTTCTCTCATGCTACTGCTTCCTCATTATTCTTACAAAGTTAGTTCTATTATTTTTGTTTAATTTGGTCTGAGAGTTTTTTTTACGTATTGTGAGAACAATCAGCTGTGAGTTCGCACGTTTTCTCTACAGTAGTCTGCAGGATTTTTGGTTTGTTTTTTTTTCATTATCTTTCTCGATCGAATATGATACAATTTCATTAATTATTGTTAAAAGTGGAAGATTAAAAGGCAGATAAAAAATTGAGTCTGGCCACCGGGGAATCGATCCTCTGATCTCTAGGTTAATAGGATGTGCTTGGAATCTGTAATACACTAATAATCTGTTAAAACTAAAGGGATTAGAATGGTTGGAGCAAGCCTTGTGATAAAAACGGTGGATCAAACTTTGAGCACAACAGGTGCTTAAAACGGGTAGTGAGAGAAAAATGTACTAATTCGATATTTGTTCCAATTTAAACAAGATCATCGAAGGTGTAGAGGGAGCAGAAAAAGAGATAAGAGAATTAAAAATGTTTCTTCAAATTTGATAACAGAAGTTGGTGCTAGAAGCGTGTATAGATGATCGCAGATATAAAAATGATCGTAGATATAAAAAAATGAATTTAAAATCATTGAAGATATAAATAAAAATCTTTCTTCACTTAACTCCCCTTACTTATTCTTCTTTTATTTTTATATTTTTTAGATGATATTCTTCTTTTTTTTTGATAGAATGCTTCTTTTTACTAAATAGTTCTGTTGTTTATATAGAGGTCTTTCTTTACTTAAGAATCCTCTTGTTTATTAGAGCCCTTCTTTACTTTATAGTCTTTCTTTACTTAAGAATTCTCTTGTTTATTAAAGAGCCCTTCTTTACATTAGAGTCTTTCTTTACTTAAGAATTCTCTTGTTTATTAAAGAGCACTTCTTNTTAACAGTCTAAAAAATCGCCAAATCTTTTTCAGTGTTATAGACTGTATGAAAGATTTTTCACTGTTCAAACACCTCCAAATCATTAATATTTTTAAACTCCGTTATAAAAATCGCTTTTACATTTTAATGATCTCCAAATATTTTCCATTTTCAAAGACAGAAACCTTCTAATCTTTCCAATTTTCATAGAGCATCTTTTGCTTCCCAAAGATCTTCAAATCTTTTCCATTTTCATAGATTTACGATCCATACATAGATTTGTATTAGTTTTAAAGATCTTTTACGATAACCAATCTCTCCTTACCCATCCAAAACCAAAGAATTGTCAAAACGCACCCGATCAAGCAATGCATCTCACATATATTTTATATAACTCAAGACTGCTGTATAATTTCCTCATTGATGTGAGTATGTGAAACATTTTTAATTCCAGGAAAATAAAATGGAAGGGTCCTTCTCGGTACCTATAATCCTCATAAAAGACAGTTCCATAGACGTCACAGGAGAGAAACAGAAGAAAAAAGTTTTGGGTTTGCTCTTAATTCTACTGTAAGCGAATTTCTCTCATGCTACTGCTTCCTCATTATTCTTACAAAGTTAGTTCTATTATTTTTGTTTAATTTGGTCTGAGAGTTTTTTTTACGTATTGTGAGAACAATCAGCTGTGAGTTCGCACGTTTTCTCTACAGTAGTCTGCAGGATTTTTATTTTTTTTTTTTCATTATCTTTCTCGATCGAATATGATACAATTTCATTAATTATTGTTAAAAGTGGAAGATTAAAAGGCAGATAAAAAATGGAGTCTGGCCACCGGGGAATCGATCCTCTGATCTCTAGGTTAATAGGATGTGCTTGGAATCTGTAATACACTAATAATCTGCTAATACCAAAGAAATCTAAATGGTTAGAGCAAGCACAATAATACAAGCAATGGATCAAACTTTAAGCACAACACGTGGTGCTTGAAGTGGGTAGTGAAAGAAAAATGAACTAATTCGATATTTGCTCCAATTTAAACAAGATCATCGAAGGTGTAGAGGGAGCAGAAAAAGAGATAAGAGTATAAAAAATGTTGCGTCAAATTTGATAACAGAAGTTGGTGCTAGAAGCGTGTATAAATGTAAAACTAAAAAAAAAAAGAATTTAAAATCATTGAAGATAAAAATAAAATTCTTTCTTCACTTAACTCCCCTTACTTATTCTTCTTTTATTTTTATATTTTTTAAATTATATTCTTTTTTTTTCATAGAATGCTTCTTTTTACTAAATAGTTCTGTTGTTTATATAGGGGTCTTTCTTTACTTAAGAACCCTCTTGTTTATTAAAGAGCCCTTCTTTACTTTAGAGTCTTTCTTTATTTAAGAATCCTCTAGTTTATTAAAGAGCCCTTCTTTACTTTAGAGTCTTTCTTTATTTAAGAATCCTCTTGTTTNAGTCCTCTTCTCTTATTATTTTTAATTTTGAAACTATTAAGTTTAATAATTTAATAATTTAATAATTTAACTGCATATATATTTCTCACTACTGTCATTACTGTTTTGTTCATTTTCTACTTTTCGTCCAAAGAAATTAATATTCTTGGGTCGTTATTTTTATTTTTATTATTCTATCTTTGTTTTATTAATATGTATATTATTGCATTTAAGTGCTTAAAAGATGTATATTTTATAGATTTCAATGAAGAAGATGAATCAAAGTATGATATTAATGGAAGGTCATAACAATACTTACTTCTTACCACGTTTCCATGAGAATATTTTAAAAACAATTTTGAAAACCATAAACTACCTGACTGCTTATAGTTAAGTCAGGTTAGCATATAGTTATAGCATATAGGTTAGCGAATATAATTTTTTAGAAACCCCTAGCTTAGTTTACTCTTTTAGTGTTTATTCACTGCGTGTAAGTTCTTCAAAATCTTAGTAGAAACCACTAACTCAGTTTACTCTTTAAGTGTTTATTCAGTATGAGTAAGTTCTACAACATACAACATCTTAGTAGAAACAACTAACTTACAATCTATAAGATTAGAGTTGGTACAATCGAAGGCGGGAAACAACCAACGTGGAGGTAGTTTTGGGGTTATAAAAAGGGAAAATCAGTGTTGTCATGTTATATTTTTTTTGTGGAACAGGGGTAGAGTAGAGCATTTTTTTCTGAAGTTGCATTCAACATGGGGGACCAATAAAATCGTTTCCCCCAAAATTTTCCCGCCTTTTGATTGTGCCAACTCTAATCTTATACTTATAGACTGTAGTTTAGTTAAGTTAGGTTAGCATACCAACTGCGCATGTCTCAATTATTTTTTCAATCGAAACCATGAAGTTGATGTTGTGATCTTGAACTCAAAAGGTTTCCAATCCGATTTCGCATATCAAAACTGTCAATGCAATTGCATTGAAATTATGTAGATTGTACAATGAACTCACAAGAAAACTTTAAACTGCGAATATATTTCTTTATAACAGACGCAGACGGTTCGGGTTTGTTTATAACCTGAACGGAGCTTATAGCCTGGGGAAAACCTGCAACGACATCTCCACAGCTTCATGAATATAATTTTATGTGTATAGTGTTATCTATATAGTCAGATATGCGATACACGCTTCGGTCCGCTAGCTGTGAATCCACCTTTAAGAGAGGTGAAACATACTCCTCACTAATGATCAAATAGAAAGACTTGTAAACTGACTGATACCTCCATTCTGCAATGATCTAATGCAAGTTCTCCCTAGATCTAAGTGTTAACAGTTGGATTTACAGAGAGGTGAGACAATCTGCCCACTAATGACTCAGCCTTAGAGTGATGACGTGATGACTAGCGATACATACAAACTAAAAAAGATTCTATTTAAGAAAAAAAAAAAAAAAAAAAAAAAAAAAAAAAAAAAAAAAAAAAAAAAAAAAAAAAAAAAAAAAAAAAAAAAAAAAAAAAAAAAAAAAAAAAAAAAA
>KZ651653.1:151699-173088 GCA_001010745.2 Gerris buenoi
TTATTTTTTATTTTATTATTTTTTTTTTTTAAGTTTTTGGTAGTCTTCATGTTACGGAAAGTTTAAATATCAATTTAAATCAAATTATAATCATTAGTAATAATGGGAGACAAGCAGAGAAAAATAGACTCCAGCGCCGGGACTCGAACCTGGGCCCTCCGCATTTCCAGTGCAGATGCTCTTAACCAACTAAGCTACGCGGGAGAATGGTTTTTCTCTGTCGTAACTGATAGCTATTCCCCAAATCCAAGCTTTCAATATTCATCTATATTTAGCAAGTCAATTTATGACATTAGAACTAAATCGAGAATTAACGCTTATGATTATAAAGTACTCAATTAGTACCTGTACCGGGTTCGAGTCCCGGCGCTGGAGTCTATTTTTCTCTGTCTGTCTCCCATTATTACTAATGATTATAATTTGATTTAAATTCAAATTTATTTTAGAAGAACTAAGGGGGCTCTGCAACCAACTCGCTTTGCTCAACAAAAAAGCGGCTGCTGCATTAAACCTTCACTTAATTTGACATTTTACACGTTTGCTTGTTTACAAAACTTTTTAATAATATAGATAATAAAAAAAAATGATTAAATTAGATAATCTCAACAAGTCCTCGTGGATTTTTTTTTTTTTTTTTTTTTTTTGAATTTACATCAGAATTATTGTCGTACTTATGATAAAAATCACAACGTAAGTGTTACATTGTTTCCATTTTTCAGGATTTTTATTTAACTTGACTTGTTTGTTAGGTGCAAATTTCATAATCAATTTTTTAACCCACTTTTAATTTCTTTTTTTTTTTTTTATTGTAAGGTTTATTAAATTATTATTAAAACCTGATGAAACGTCATTTTGTCATTGATATTTATAAATAAATATTATTATTGTGCACTTTGATTTGGTAATGGTAATTAACAAAACTACAAAAACCAGTAAAATAAAATGATAAAATATGAAGATAAGATATAATCAAGTTTAATTTTTTTTTTTTTATAAATATTAATATTTAACTTTTTAAAAGCTTTTATTTAACTTGCAATAGATGTATGTATGTAAGTATGTATGTATGTAAGTATGTAGGTATGTAAGTATGTATGTATGTAAGTATGTAGGTATGTAAGTATGTATGTATGTAAGTATGTATGTATGTATGTATGTTCTGGTCAAATCTTGCATCTAAATTTTAAAGCAGTTATCCTCAACCGATTGAATTGAAATTTTGCACGTTTAGTTTGGATGACAATGAATTGTTAGCTAAGTGACGTCATTCTAAATCCAATATGGCAGCCAGCCCAAGATGGCGGACTAGTCATTTTTTAAGCATACCCATGTATGGTATCAAATGAAAGGGTTTGTTGAGAAGAATATTAATAAAAGCTTGTTTTTAAAAATATTTGAATATAATCAACTTATTACCTGTAGAATCTGATATTTTGGAGGGATTAGAACAATGAAATTAAGGTGTTAAAACAGATATTTTTGTGGGGTTTTATGTTCTTTTTGAATGTGGGATTAGAAATTAATGTTAGAAATGTTACAAGCTTGACAAATTGTCCAGTTTTGAGATATGTGTTTTATTTAAACATTAAAAAAATCATATCTGAAAAGAATGATGATTGGGTGCCAATCTCTTGTATCGTTTTAAGTTTAGTTTCAACACATATAAAAATTGCTTCACGCTTATCTGATGATTGATCTCCACAGCCAATACTCCTCAAAAAATTGTTCTCTCAATTTTGATTGAAAAGATTTTAGTCCAATTAAATACGAATTTGTTTTACTGTGAAATATCTACAGTCTATAAGATTAGAGTTGGGACAATCAAAAGGCGGGAAAATTTTGAGGGAAACAACTTTATTGGTCCCCCATGTTGAATGCAACTTCAGAAAAAAAATGCTCTATTCTACCCCTGTTCCACAAAAAAAATATAACATGGCAACACCGATTTACCCTTTTTATAACCCCAAAACTACCTCCACATTTGTTGTTTCCCGCCTTCGATTGTGCCAACTCTAATCTTATAGACTGTAGTTTATAAGATATTAATAAAAATATATTTATACCCGCTGAAAATCAAAATCCGAAACGTAAATAATCACCTATTGAACAATTTATAAAAATGTTTCATAATAAGTTAGCTCAGTCAAACAGGACTTTCCAAGCGAAAAAAATCCCGGATTTTTGAAACTTGTCACTGTTGTTCATGGGTGTCTATTGTACAATGTGCTAAAGGTCCCTGAGAGAACTTGGGGTGAGCAGGGGGGGGGGGGGCTTGCTTAAAGGTTAATTTTCATACTTTTTTACAAAGACATCTAAAACTGTCGGTCCAAGTGAAAATCATTAAACTTTTTATGATATAAACAGCTTAGTTAATGGTTTTTCAGTCCTCCACATTGATTTAAGATGACCGTCAAGTACCTTTTACTATAATTATTAAATCATTGTATTTGGTATAATTTCTATAATAATAATATTGATATCACTAAGAAGGGATTTTTTTTTTTTTAACTTTTGAACCCTAAGAGGGGGGGGGGAGGTTAAGGCTAAATATATCTGATATGTATATAAAAAAAAACTGAATTCAAAATTTCAAGTTTCTTGTGGAATCGGTTCCAGAGATATCATCATGTCAAATTCTTCATTAAAAAAAAAAAAATATCCACCATCTTGAATCAAAGTGGCCGATGGGAAAAAGACTTCTTAGCAAGTACCAAGAGGGTAAGAGGAACCTACAGTCTCTGAAGAAAAATCTCGGTAATAATTCTTGAAAAATCTTTATTTTGTCTGCCTCGAGTCTTTGAAAGTATCATTCCTGTATTGAAAGTATCATTCCTGCATAAAAATAAATAAATTAATAGGACCAGTTGGTAAAATAGACTGCCAATTAGTGTGGCATATAGCTTCCTCGCATCCTAGCACATTATTGATTTTATGCTTTTACAAGCCATTATTGTCTAATTGATTTAAGTGTTTCCCCTTGTTTATTTAATGCCAAAATGGTTTTGATTTTTTTACATGAATCCAAGTATCAATTTAGCATAAGTTAAAGAGCGCAGACAGCTGAAATCAAGTGCTAACTCCCAGCTAATTTTGACAAACCATCCAAATCTTATAAAAAATCAGATGAGTTCTTTTGAAGATATAGGTGTATAATAATAGGTAAATTAGGTGTAAAATAGGTGTATAATTAGGTGTAAATAAATGTATGTTTGTGCTAATTTGGAAGAGAAACAAATGAGCACAGAAAGTTGAAACTATTATGGGACCAACAATGGGCTAATTGTGACCTACCATCCAAATTTCATTAAAATTGGACACACAGTCTTTAAGATTTGTTGGTTTGCAAGGCAGACCGACAGACAGACACGGAACCAAAAATGTTCCCTGATGTCTGAAACGGAGTCCTGTCTTGGAATTTTTGGAATCAAATAGTTGCCATTACCTTCGGTAAGCTCGGAAGCAAAATGTTATCTATTTTAATTTTGTATAAAGAGTGATTTTTTCGCCTTTTTTGGCTGGGTAATAAGCATGAAAATTAACCTTACAGAAGACATCCCCCCCCCTCCACCATCAGGGACTTTTAGTACATTGTATAACAGACACCAACGAACAACCACGCCAAGTTTGAAATCTCCACTAGAATTTTTTATTCTAGTTTGTCAGACTTATATTTTAAAAATATTAAAGTTGTTCAATATATTAAAGAAAATGTTTATGAAATCAACTCTTACAATGATCTCTTTTTTTAAAGAACCAATTTCTTATCTTTTGATATATTACATTATCAACACTATTTATTACAATAAAAAAAAAATATAAAAAAATTGTTGAAGTGGTTTTATGAAGTGTTTTTTTAGTATCTTTTATTCCTCAATTCTTTTTGATCCCAATATCTCTCAATATCTATGACAATGAACATATATTGTTCTCTTTATTATATACATTTACATATATATTATCACATTCTTTCAAAATGTAATAATATGTGTATATATTCCCTTATACATGTATAATATAAAACACCTCCCATATTTCTTATCTAAGTGATTTTTTTTATCATGTTTTATTTCTTTGATGAGCCAGTCTTATGTCTTTTATCATACTGTGAAAGAGCATTTTTAGTTTTATTTTAAATAGCCTAAAATGATTAAGGCTTTAATATTGCCTTAAAGTTAACTCTAGTTGTTGGGTTTTAAAAGTTTCATTAAAAACTTTTAAAGTGAACTACAGAAATCGATTTGATGTTAGTGCTTGTTTTACTGGTAGAATAGTTAAAGTGTAATGCAGTATCCCACGATAAAGTACTGTCATTTCATTCCTTGCTAAGTGGCTGTTAGCAAAATGTTTCACTACGTGTGCTTATAGTGCAAAAATAAATACAATTTATTAATTTTTATAGTTTTTTTAATCAGATAAGTTAAGAGTATTATTATTTTTTCAATCATGTTGAAAAGTGTTATTAAATCTTTAATATTTTTGAAATTCACTAGTGATTATAATTATTTTGAAACATTAATAACTGTGTTAGTTTAATAATTTAATTATTATTTGGAAGGAACTTCTTTAAGAGATAAAGGAGAAAAAATAATGTTCTTAAAAAAGGTTTTCAGCAAGGTATTTTTATTTTTAATTTTTTTTTTTTTTAATTCTAATTATTTTTTACACACATACAGCCGAGAATTGCTTGGCAGGGTAATTTTGCTTGATTTAAGCACTTGAGAGATTATACATATATATGTATAATCTATATACATACTCTGTCAAAACAGTACATTTGAGAGATTATACTACTTTGTCAAAACAGTACATTTGAGAGATTATACTACTTTGTCAAAACAGTACATTTGAGAGATTATACTACTTTGTCAAAACAGTACATTTGAGAGATTATACTACTTTGTCAAAACAGTACATTTGTTAGAATTATGCATTTGAGAGATTACATCCCTTTCTCAAAACAGACATACATTTAAGTGTTTCCCTCACTTTTGTAACCTCCTCTTGTAGGTGGCTAGATAATTGTAGTTTTACCAACTTCACTAGTTTGTGAGGTACTTATTTTGTTATTCATTTTTATCCTACTTTTTGACTACCTTGAAAATTATTAATATTTTCAAGTGCAAAATATACAAAATAAAATAATATTTCTAAAGTATATTTAAATTTTATAATGTTATTTGGATTTTGAATAAAATGCTTCAAATAAATTTATAAAAAACAATCAAATTTATTTATAAAACCAATTTACAAACCCTAACAATAATCTGGGTTTGATTCCCATAGGTGTGAGACATGTTCCAAATTAATGATCACTTACTCATATATGTGTAAAGCGACTGATACCTCCATCCTGTAGTGTCATAATACTGTAACAACGTACCTGTAGCCTACGTTTAAACAGTAACAAAAATCTCAATCCTTTGATGGATGACTGATTCCTATTACTAGCTATCTAGTGATTAGATGCTATATTACCCGATGATATAATATATTGAAATGCACATTGGAAACAACTCATCTACTGAACAGCTAAAGTAATAATTCTATATCTTTTTATCCTACTCTATAACATCAGTGAATGATGACAACATATCAATAACCTGTTGAATCTTAAAAGTTCTTGTGGATAGTGGAGTGACATTGAATTTATAAAGAAATTTTAGTACATTTCTAAAAAAACAATTGCTTTATTTTTATCATTTAAAGATGGAAGGTTTCTAAAAACAAAACAACTTAATTTCAACCTACATACTTACATACATCCACGGCGCTACAGCCCGTGAAGGGCCCTGGCCTCCTTTACAATGCCTCTCCAATCCTATCCTATCCTATCCTGCGCGCGTCTTCTCCAAGAGCGCACGCCCATCTTCCTCAGGTCGTCAGTGACATCATCCAGCCATCTTGATCTGGGTAGTCATCTTCTTCTATCTGCTACAGGATGCCCGTCCATAAGTCTCTTTGGGACTTTTCCCTAATCCATCCAAGCGACGTGACCTAGTCAGCGGAGTCCCACCTAGTCAGGCATAATTGTGTCTGAGAGGTTTATGGCTTTTTTCTGAAACCAAAGTTTAAACATTAACAATTATATGAGTTTCTTCATTCCCAGAGAGGTGAGACATGATATACTCTAATGATCACATGACACAGATGTGATGTAAAGTGGTCGATACTTCTATCTTGTATTGAACAAATACTGTCCTACCGCACAAGTTCAAACACTGACAATAATCCAGGTTGTTTCTTGTAGAGGTGAAATATGTTCCACACAAATGATCTAGATAGATGTGTAAAGTGATATCCTGTAACGACCTAATCTTTACTCCTTTGTGTTAACAGAAAGTGTCTCGGGAGAAGAATGACAAAGGAGTAGTCGGTGAAAGTGGCACTGGAGGACCTGGTCGAGTTATCTGTCACAGTAGAACGTCTTCAGATAGTAGCGGGTACCATGAAGCTTCCCTTCTCAGTGAATCACCTCCCTCAAATAACAGGTTAGCCATCATTAAATATAAGCAGGTATTTAACTACTATCAATCTTCAGTACCAGTGAGAAGAAATGAAGTGTGTAAGAGAAGCAATTAGAAGTTAAAAAAGAAGTTCTGTGTAGAAGTTAAGACAGAAGTTTTGTGTAGAAGTTAAGACAGAAGTTCTGTGTAGAAGTTAATACAGAAGTTCTGTGTAGAAGTTAAAACAGAAGTTCTGCATAGAAAGACGTTGCAAATTTTCTTTCTAGTAATGTTTTGTACAAATCAAACTTAAAAGTGCGTTTACACCTGACATTTATTGCATGACATTTATGTCAGACAGAAATCTCAGTAGTGTTAACACCGAAAAATGTATGTACATCTAATGTTTAACTCACCTAAACTCCCACTCTATAATAAGAAATTATGGTTATTTATTAACCTGGTTACATGCCGATAGTTAATACTGATTGAAATAAACTTGAGTATTGATATGATGAATGTGTATACCAAATTTAAACTAAATCTGTTTACTTATACTCAAATTATCATCACACAACATAAATTATCAGTGTTAGGGCACAAAGTAACGCTATGCACACTCAATGCATATTCTTTCAACTGTTAGAAACTAGCTACACTTACTTTATCAACCACAATTGAAACCACAACTACAATTTTTTTGACCACTTTAGTAAAAAATTTAAATTTATTTATTTATTTTTTTTTTTGTTTTAATCTAACAGCAGTTTGCCCGATTCGTTGCCCCGAAGGAGTAAACTGGATTCTAAGCTGAAAGGTTCGAGGGACCAGCTCGGCCCCGCTCCACCCGTAAGTGGTACGACTGTTCAACAAAATCAAGCGCTGTCTAAGTCACTAATTGATTTAAAAGCTCATCATGCTGAAAGTTCAGCAAGTTCATCTAATGCTCAGCAACATTCTAGTCTTAAACCTGCTCAATCAACCACCAGCCTTCATACTGGTTAGTATCATCGTTATCTAATTGAAAAAATGTAAATATTTACTTGCAGCTAAGCCTAAGCCGTAACTTCTTTAGATTGTTACTCCCCTATTATTTTTTTAGAATGTAAATGACTTTGACTAAATAACTATCAAGACAAAGGGGTGTTTAGTCCAATGTACTTTGGGACGAAGGAATATCACTCATCTGTTTTATAAGGGAAGTAACGGTCTAAATAAGAACATTCCGTACACCTTCTTTAGATTGTTACTTCCCTCTGTTTTATTTAAAAGGGGAGTAAACATCTGAAGAAGTGCTCAGATGTGCTTTTCTCTTGGATTTTTCTAAGAATCTATTAGTAATTTCAAGTGGTTTTACAACACTGGTTTATTAAGCTATACCATATCTTGTGGTGTTTTTTTTTTTTCAGTTTAGGACCCAGTTTTAACCCCCCCAAAAAATGTTGTTATTTATTTATTTATTTTTTATTTAGATGTTTATTTTAACTTTTTAAGGACTCCACTAGCCCCCCTATGAACATAAGAAAGCCTAATCTTGGCACACTTATAGTCTAGGATATGGGGCAGAACCTAACAGAGCTGTATCGTACATTCCATGGTTGGAGGGGTGGAGAATGTGGACCATTTTTAAAATTTAAACAAATATTCTCCGTTAAAAGAGAAAATATTATGGCATAGTAATAATATAATACCCAAAAGTGATCAGTGAAGACAGTGGTTATCAAAAATCATGCAGAATTGTTTTCTGAAACCATCTTTAACTTTACATGTTTGTGAGTTTCAACTTTTGTGATAAAGTTTTAACCCATTTTCTGAATACCTAGAAAAATTAAAATTTTACTGATTTAGTATTTCTGTTATTATTTTCTTAAATTATATATGCCTGTATAGATTATTTTAGATATAATATTTGTCATTGTCTTTTGGTTGTTTTAGCACGTAAGAAAAGGGCAGCGCCACTTCCACCGCCTTCTGCACCCCCACCAATGAAAACAGTTGTAGAGGAACGTCTAAACGGAAATTCCGATACCGGCTCGGAAAATACTGAATTGTCACCTACCGAACGAAGCAGGACACTTGAAGCGGAAAGAAAACCACCCTTAGACCCAGTAGAAAAGTGTAGAACCTTACCACCTGGTCTTACGATGTCTTCAGCTGTAGATAAACAAATCAGAGAACACGTAGAAACAATAGAGCGTTCGCACTCCATCCCAGACGTAGAAATACCTCTAGCTCCTCCAGGTAGCCTTAGAATATATCCTATAGAACATTTAAAACCTAAAATAAATAATAATTTCAAAAGAAACGACTCGATAAGATCGTCGCAATCGTCAAAACAAAATAAATTACACTTATCACCGAAATCGAAAAGATTAAGCTTGAAAACAAAATCACCTGTTAAACTTCCGCAGAAATCTCAAATTTACGACGATATCAAAACATCGGATTATCCGAAAATGCGTGTTACTGATATAGCTAAGAAATTAGAACAGCAAATTGTACGCCATCCAAATTTAAAATCACCGTGTTTCAATTATTCCTACATCGGTACATTAGATAAGAAAATTATCGATTTTGATCAAATAAATCAAAATGATAATAAAGAAATTCAAATTACAGATGAAAGTAAAAATTTACCTGTCGATCAATTTGAAGAAAATGATGAAGACACGTCGGTTTCGACATTAATCAATAAATTTAATTGTAATTTTCCGATGAACTTTGATAATTTTAGATCGAAATTTTTAGGTGTCGAAAATTACATGCCTAAAATTAATGATAATCATACACATTATGATAATTATCTGACTAAAATTACAGATGTACAAAGAACTGTTGATCCATCTAACATTGTAGGTACCCAAAATATTGTTGATAATTGTGCGTCTAAAATTATAGATGATCAACAAAAAGTTGATGTGGGTGGTGAGAAAAATTTTGATGATTATACATTCCAAACTTCATGTGTTAAAATAAATGTTGAAAATTGTTCATCTACAGTGTCAGATGTTAAGATAAATGTTGATAATTATAAATTTCCAACTTCAAATGTTGATATTTGTTCATCTAAAATGTTCGACAGTCAGATAAATGTTGATTATTATAAATCTAATGATCAGAGAAATGTTGATAATTATACTTTTCAAACTTTGAATGTAAACTTAAAAGATGATAATTGTTCATCTAAAATGTCTGACAGTCAGAATAATGTTGATAATTATTCATCTACAAGTATTTATGGTAAGCCAAATATTGATAATTATTCAACTAAAATGTCAGAACTCAACAGTAATGTTTATAATTTTGCAGCTAAAATGATAGACGATCAGAGAATTGATNTTTTTTTTTTTTGCAAATAATTCATATCAAATTAATAAGCTAATAAACTGATTTCTATATCAAGGTAGAGGTGATTCTAACACCAACTGGAAATATTGCTCAAAAAAACAAAAACAACATAGACTAATAATGGAAGCTAAAGCAACTGATTTATCTCTTTATCCTATTTAGACGTAATATAGGACCTTCTTAAGAATAAATCCAAAAATACTTGAATCTGGGTTGGATTCCCAAAAAGATGGGACATGTTCCACACTAATGATCTCAAAGATTTATAACGTAATTGATTCTACCATCCTGATTTGATCTAACCTCTCTCTGTAATTTACGGTAATCCGGCCTTGAGGACCAATATCAGTTTTAAGTTATCATCAGTTATCAAGTATCAAACAGATAATACTGTTATACCTGAATCCAAATTTCTAGCAAAATGGCCTAGAATAGAATCCCCAGAGAGGTGAAACATTATGTTCCACTCTAATAATCTTATAGATAAAAATATGTAAAAAATAAATGACCTCTCAAACTTACTGGGCCTATATAATAACACTTTAAGTGCTCATTGAATGATACCACATAATTTCCATAAATCCTAAAAGTCAATGTTTTTAATCCTTTAACTATTATTGATTCATGTAAAGCTTTGTTGCCACTAGAAACAAAATTCGAACAATATTGATAAATTGATTGCAAATTCGAGAAAATACGATGAAGAACGTAACTTAATTAATTTACCTGGTACATCAAAAGATGCTCATGATACTGTTGTATATAAAATTAACGAATATCCACAAATTATAGACAATTTTAAAAATAATAATGAAGATACAATGAAACAGTTAATTTCAAAAAAATCACCGACCAACATAACCACCAAATCAGATAAACCATTATTAAACATAGATAAACCACTTTTAAGTGAAGATAAACCAAAATTAAGTGGAGATAAACCAAAATTAAGTGTAAATAAACCATTATTGAGTGTAGGTAAACCATTATTAAGTGTAGATAAACCATTACTAAGTGGAGATAAACCAAAATTCAGTGGAGATAAACCAAAGTTAAGCGGAGATAAACCATTATTAAGCGGTGATAAACCAAAGATAAGTGGAGATAAACCATTATTAAGCAGGGATAAACCGTTATTGAGCATAAATGAATCATTATTAGGCAGTGACAAACCAAGCGGAGATAAACCAATACTTAAAGAAGATAAACCAAAATTAAGTGGAGAAAAACCAAAATTAAGCGGAGAAAACCCAAAATTAAGTGATANTGATTTTTCTAAACGTGCATGCCAAATTCTTTCTAAATCAGCCCTCCTTGATTTTTCTAAACGTGCATGCCAAATTCTTTCTAAATCAGCCCTCCAGTTGTTTAGGACTGAGTTTTTTTTTTATGCAGTCCACCCTGATTTGTAATGATAACTATGAGTATAAATTCATAAATCAATTAATGTTTGTTTACGTTCAGAAGTATCTTTTTATACACTAGGGGGCTCAGCCCCCTACTTGCTTAGCTTGTCAAAAAGCGGCCGCTGCCTTGAACCTTTGCACAATTTGACGTTTTACAAATTGACAATTTGACATATGGTATACCCTCGTCATGACGCAGACGTCTGCGTCATCAGCGCTGAAAGTGTTAATAGAATCATTTTTAAATTATGTTTATTATAAATGACAATTCGTTGTAATCAAATTTTAAGAAATGTTTTACCTGTTTAATTGAGCTATATTTCCTATTAAAAATTATAATATTTTCTTTAATCATTATTAACCCCATTTGTTTTCTTAATCATTGTTTTTAATGTGTTTTTCTTGCACTTCAATGCAATACTTAAAGAAGATAAACCAAAATTAAGTGGAGAAAAACCAAAATTAAGCGGAGAAAACCCAAAATTAAGTGATAAACCAAAATTAAGCGGAGATAAACCAAAATTAAGCGANTTTATTTTTTTTATATTGAAAAAAATAAAATTAAAAAAAAAAATACTTTTTTTATAAATTGCTTAAATGGAAAAAAAAATAAATCATACAAAAAAAAAATCTAATTTAGTTGCTCGACCGAGATCGTTCGTTGGAGTCATTGAAGAGAAGGAACTTAACGACTGGGAATGTGATGGATTCAGCGGAGCTTTGTCAAGAGAGGAGAGAAAACTAATTGACGGTTTGTCTAGTAACGTGAGCCCGGTCGATGATGAAAATCGAACGTTTTTAGAAATAATCGAAGAGGGTGTGGTTTGTGAAAAGCCGAAAGTTGTTAAACGATCGCGTGCACCTCCGGTACCTTTGAAACGAAAGTCTATTATAAACGAAAATGATGTTATGGCCGCGAAGCCGGTTGCACCTCCTAGGCGGTTATCATTAAAGTCAGAATCAAATTCGGAGCAGACCTTGAACAGTCCTAATTCAGATGGATTTCTTACACCTGATGACGTACCGATAGTAAACAAAAGGGGATCGATATCTTCTAGAATTTCAAGCACTTCAGAAGATAAATACTACAGCGCCGATTCAGAAAGCGAAGACAATTCACTCAATATTATTAATAAAATGGATAAAACCATATCAAGTATCGAACAGATAATAGATGATGGTGCGTCAAAAGACGAACGCAACCGAAGATTAATAACTGATGTCCTCGATAAGTTTAAAGAAACTAAAAATTACAACAAATCAAAAAGAGAAACCAATGTACCTGTTGTTAAATCTATACCCGTTCAAATTGAAGATAATCAAAATGGTAAAAGTACAAATTATAAAGAAGATAATGATAAAACAAACTCATCAGCTATAAATGATGATAAAACATCTTCATCATCTACAAATGATGATAATGTAACTTGTGTTGAAGTATACGGTGATAAGAGAGCCAATTCTAGTGTTAAAATTGTCGCAGCTCAAAGAAAAATTACGCAGGAGAAGGAAGAGGATTCTGAAAGAATTGTTATTCAAGTCGGTGATTCAAATCATATTGCAACAGATGGACGAGATGATTTTACGGTTTCGAATGAATTATCAAATTCTTCACAAGAAAGCAAAGAAGAGAATAAAGATGGTAATTATATTAATATAAGACGTAGATTCGTTCGGAATATGGACAATAGTAGATTTACGTCCGAAGAAAATATATGTCAACATATTAAAAATGATAATATCGGTTCGAATTCTAAATTTATCGGAACGACCAAATCGACTTCTTTAATTTTCAATTCAAATTCGCTCGACGAGGATTTGACAAAAGATCATGAATTCGGCGACGTCAGAGTCAAATTGAAGTCTAGTCGTCCGTTCAGTTTCAGTGAATGGGGAAGTAGTAGCGATGTTAGTAATAATTCGTCGAGGAAAATATTCGCCGATGCTTTTAGTAAATTCGATCAGGCTAAAAATGATTTCGACAATATGAATAAGGAATTTTTCGGACATAAAATGCCGAATTTATTCAGAAAAAGAAGTAGTTTAACAGATAATTTCAACAGCCATAGAAGGATTTTTGATTTGAATTCACCTGAAGATGATTCGGGGGTTGAAATTACTGAAGTTATCGACGAATCGAAAACTCAAGATGAGATTAATAATAATGATGATGTTGGAAAAAATGATCCAGTAATATCGGAACCGACTGAAAATGATGTCATTATAGTTGAAGAGCCGAAATCAGAAAGTGAAATATCCACGGAAAAGATTAAATTTGAAATAAATGAGTGTGAAGATGATCCAAAAGTGGAACGGATCATACCTATTGAACGGCTTGACAATGAAGAAAAAACAAAAGTGGAAAGAATTATACCTGTAGAGAAATCAAAATTAGAAGAGGTGACACACCATGTTAGACCAAGAAGACAAATATCCGTGGAAAAGATGAAAATTGAAAGCAATAGTCATGAGAATAATCCAAAAGCAGATGAACCAAAATCAAAAATTAGTTCTGAAGAAGAGGCAAAATTCGAACGAAGGATGTCTGTAGTAGAGACAAATTTGGAACGCAAGATGTCTGAAGAACGCCCAGGGATTAATTGGACACATTATCCAGTTAAAAACGACTGTTCAAATGAAAATAAAGATTCCGTACAAATTGAAAATTCGCCGTTTAGTAAAAAACCGATATCCTCGGTGCGGAATTTATTGAAAAGTTTTGAAGGTTTGAAATCAACCGATGAAAAAAATCCGTCTACGTCTTGGCGTCGTTCGACTACTGAAGTGGAGTCGAAATTCACGAATCAGATCGGTTCTAATTCGAAAAGATCGTCTATAAGTTCGGATCGTAGTACGTCGGTTGAAGACGAGGTTTTTCAAAGTAATGATCCGCGAGGGAAGATCGTAAAAAGGGGAAGTTTCGCCGAGAATAAAACGGTGAATTTAAGAAGTCGTTTGAGACAAGTCGAAAGTACGGGGGATCTTGAACTTGTAGAGAAAACAATCAGCGGTTCAAGACTCAGAACTAAATGGCCTCCAAAACCAAATCTTTCAGGCATGTCTTTATTTTAACTACTAACTTTTTTTATATTTTATAACTAACATTACATTTTTTAATCTGTTTTATGTTTTTGCAAGATGGCTGAAGTATAAACTTCTGGCTTCTAGAAAAAAAGTTTAATGGACCAAAAAAAATAAAAATAAAGAACTGTTAATAACAGGAAAAAAATCTGCCTGATACAGCTCAGAGATTTTTTAAAATTAAAATTGTCAGGACCTTATTTGATTTTTTTTTTTTTTCTGTTATTGAGGGCAGTGCCTCTAAATTTAGAGTTAAAAATTAAAATTTCTCAATTTCACCTTGGGCTTTGATTTTTCTAAACGTGCATGCCAAATTCTTTCTAAATCAGCCCTCCTTGATTTTTCTAAACGTGCATGCCAAATTCTTTCTAAATCAGCCCTCCTTGATTTTTCTAAACGTGCATGCCAAATTCTTTCTAAATCAGCCCTCCTTGATTTTTCTAAACGTGCATGCCAAATTCTTTCTAAATCAGCCCTCCTTGATTTTTCTAAACGTGCATGCCAAATTCTTTCTAAATCAGCCCTCCTTGATTTTTCTAAACGTGCATGCCAAATTCTTTCTAAATCAGCCCTCCTTGATTTTTCTAAACGTGCATGCCAAATTCTTTCTAAATCAGCCCTCCTTGATTTTTCTAAACGTGCATGCCAAATTCTTTCTAAATCAGCCCTCCTTGATTTTTCTAAACGTGCATGCCAAATTCTTTCTAAATCAGCCCTCCTTGATTTTTCTAAACGTGCATGCCAAATTCTTTCTAAATCAGCCCTCCTTGATTTTTCTAAACGTGCATGCCAAATTCTTTCTAAATCAGCCCTCCTTGATTTTTCTAAACGTGCATGCCAAATTCTTTCTAAATCAGCCCTCCTTGATTTTTCTAAACGTGCATGCCAAATTCTTTCTAAATCAGCCCTCCTTGATTTTTCTAAACGTGCATGCCAAATTCTTTCTAAATCAGCCCTCCTTGATTTTTCTAAACGTGCATGCCAAATTCTTTCTAAATCAGCCCTCCTTGATTTTTCTAAACGTGCATGCCAAATTCTTTCTAAATCAGCCCTCCTTGATTTTTCTAAACGTGCATGCCAAATTCTTTCTAAATCAGCCCTCCTTGATTTTTCTAAACGTGCATGCCAAATTCTTTCTAAATCAGCCCTCCTTGATTTTTCTAAACGTGCATGCCAAATTCTTTCTAAATCAGCCCTCCTTGATTTTTCTAAACGTGCATGCCAAATTCTTTCTAAATCAGCCCTCCTTGATTTTTCTAAACGTGCATGCCAAATTCTTTCTAAATCAGCCCTCCTTGATTTTTCTAAACGTGCATGCCAAATTCTTTCTAAATCAGCCCTCCTTGATTTTTCTAAACGTGCATGCCAAATTCTTTCTAAATCAGCCCTCCTTGATTTTTCTAAACGTGCATGCCAAATTCTTTCTAAATCAGCCCTCCTTGATTTTTCTAAACGTGCATGCCAAATTCTTTCTAAATCAGCCCTCCTTGATTTTTCTAAACGTGCATGCCAAATTCTTTCTAAATCAGCCCTCCTTGATTTTTCTAAACGTGCATGCCNATGATTTCATTATATTCGCTATCACAATACTTTCTCTTTATATGAGAATGCAATAATACTAATATACATATCTCGAAAAAAACATTCGATTAATCAAGAAATGTTTGAGAAGTTTTAATTTTTTATAAATTAACTTTTTTTGGTTACCTAATCCTTTTGAGATATTTGCAAGAAAAAAATTGGACCTATTGCTCAAGATGGCGGCCATAATTCTTCTTAGGACTTTTGATGTGTTCATTTTTAAGCATCAATAAACAACTATGCCAAATATCAAAATTGTCCATTAAACTTTAGCAATTTTTATCTTTGTTGACGGCCCTGCACTACTGTGGGTGATGTTTCTACAGTTATTTTAGGGAATTAATAGTAAATATAGGAATTATTATTAAATGTACAAGTTTTTATCAATTTTGAAAGCCTCTTAAGAGTTTTTTTAAAAATATCTAGATGATGAAATAATTTTTAAAAGTGTATTTTCAGATTATTTTAAATAATATCAACTTTGTTTGCAGCTCATGCATTTTCCTCTATATTTTATAAAATAAGAAATAACATTTAACCATTAAGAGTCCATAGAGGTTTGGGATTTTGTTAAAATTAAGGTTACAGATAACTTTCATTAATTTGAAAATTTATGAATCTATAATAATTTTAATTAAAATTAGCGATTGCATGTTTAATTTTTTTTTTAATCTTTTACTAACATATAACATTTATAAGAGTGTTAGGTGTATATTTTAACAATTACAGTAGGGCGTAGAATATTTGAACTAATGTTGTGTCAGATGGTTCAGATAATCAAATTATTTAAGGCTTTTGATTTTTTGTATCCATGAAACCAATTTGGATAATTAAACATTCAGACAACTCATCTACGCACTACTGTTTTCTGTTTTGTTTTCTAATTCAATTTTTTTGGGGGTGGTTTAATTTTTTTTGGGCGATAATTAAAATAATCAAAATTACTAAGCGATTGGTGTCGGATTTTAACAAGATTAACTCATTTTTTATGGAAGAAATATTTCAAATTTAGAATTTTAGAGAATAAAGTATGATATCAAATTATTTTATGACCTCTATCATTGCAGGTTTATATCATACGTATAAAATTTGTATTAGTCTATTTAGGGAATAGAAAGATCTGGGAGGGACTCCTCTTTACCTAGGTTTGTTCATTAGATCCTTATTTTTTGTATTTTTTTTGTTAATGTTAATAAAAATTAATTTTTTGTTTTTATTTTGTTTAAAAATTTTGCAGACGAGAGAGATCTTGTAATGGAGGATGAAGAGATAGATCGGATATTTAACAACGCGACGGCAGAGCACGGTAATTCTATCGCACAACGATCGCCTTTAGTCGAGGGTAACGATTCGGGAAGAGATTCGACTGATTCTAACGAAGTCCGCAAACCTTTAGGAATTATTCAAACGAAAAACAATAAAGTAGAAGAGACACAAAAAATCCCGGACATTTTACCGTCTCCTGTCAAAAGTGTGTCAGACGAAACTATAGATTGGGAATATCAATTACCCGCACCACCTACGTTTAGAGACCCACCTGAATCTCCGGAAATTAACAAAAAATCCGACGATTCGTTAAATTTAACACCTCAATCGGCCGTTATGTCCGAACTTTCCTCTATAATTTCCCAAAGAAGT
The DNA here is from genome assembly GCA_001010745.2 of Gerris buenoi. Classification (NCBI taxonomy): domain Eukaryota; kingdom Metazoa; phylum Arthropoda; class Insecta; order Hemiptera; family Gerridae; genus Gerris; species Gerris buenoi. The sequence goes on from KZ651653.1 coordinate 169,197, forward strand.
TCCTCGGTTTCGAAATTAAACGAAGATATGCCGCCTCCGTCCACCAAAGATGAAATTGAAACGACGTCGACACTAGATAACTTTAAAATTACAACGTACACAAAAAACACAAGATCGACCAATAATATCAATTCGAATGTTTCTGTCAGAAGAAATAATTCGGTTAAAGAAACGGTCGTTAACAATAACGATAGAGAATTTAACGAACAAGGTGCAAATCCGACGGTTAAACGTTCGGTTTCGCACGTTTCGTTATTCGTACGCCCGTTTGATAATTCAAGATCGAAAACGTTAGATCGTAATCAGGATAAGCAACAAATTGGTTCATCGATCAGCTTGAGAAAAACAACGAGCGAATTTAATATCGATTCAGGTAAGTGTTTTGTGTTTCGCACTCAGTGTTGCACTTATTTTGTTTGGTATTTTGATTCAATTTTTCATTTTATTTTAACCAACATTGTTTTTTAGGTATTTATGGTTTATAAACTTTAAAGAACAAATTTGATCAACTCATTCAACTTTACCTTCTTAAGAATTCACTATAACTTAAAAAATATTAATCTTGGAACAAATAGTTAGATCAGGAAAATAGATTTTTTTGTTTAAAAAAAAATTGAAAACTTTGAGCCCATATTTCACTATAAACCTATTTATTTCCTGCTGGTTTAGGGCTTATTAGTGATTATTAACTAATAAGCCCTACAGTAAGCAGGACATGCTTACTTTTGCAACAACGGATTACTCACCTACTTAGAGTTGGAATATTTTGATGTGTTAGGCATCGTTTTAAAGCCCCAACTTTTCTTAACACAAATTTCTCTCAATAGTAGGGCAATAGCGATATGTGGGCTCACAGTTTTTGATTTTTAAAAAAAGTTTTTAAACAGCTCTGGGGGGTCACTAAATGGACAAAAAGTCAACTACATAATTTTTTTTAGAAAATTACCTGACCATTTCAAAGATTGGTCATTCATTGATTAATTCAAAGATTAATATTTTTTTTTTACTTAAAAGGTTGATTAACACACTATTTGTACTTAGACCTCTTACGCTTTTAAGAATTGGACTATAGCTTACATATATGAACTGTTTTACTCTAAATTTCACCGCAAAAACACCAGTTTTAATATGGTGATCTGAAATTGATACACCCTGTGTATGATTTTCTTTAATTGTAAGAAATTTTTAGTGAGGACAATTATTTGTATATCGTATATCATACTATAACAACTATTAAGACCAGTTGAATACAACACTTTTTGTATCACTTGGATTAAAATTTTAAAAGTTGTTGATGATATACATAAAAAAAGGGCTGTTTTTTCTTGTTTATCTTTTTTTATTATATAAATCAGCAGAGTCAAAGACTTGAAAATATTTTTTATAACTAACATGTTTCAGTGCCATTTTAATAATCAAAAAAATTTTTTTTTTTTATTTAATAATGATAAATAAAATTTCAAATTGATCTATTTCAGTGGGTAGAAGGCAAGAAAGGCCGCAGTCTTTTGTAGAACCTCAAAGTCTTCAATCCTTACAGGTAATTTAATTTAATTAATATGAATAATTTTTATTTATTTAAGGTTCTGAATATGTTGAGTATAATTTAATTATTTTAAAATAAATAATTACCTTTCTATTTTACTATACATAGGTTGAGTTCCTAGTTTAACTCGGTAAAAAATAAAGGTGCCTTTAATAGCTTAAAAAGATGCCTTTAATATCTTGAATTTCTNTCTCAAGGGAGTTGCTCAAGATGTGAGTTATTAGCAACTAGACATGGATTAATCTAGATCTTACTAAGGAATCCACTGTATGAGATTGTGTGAATCCCTTGGTTTCCAACTCATTACAAAGATCATTCTTAAGGGAGTTGCTCAAGATGTGAGTTATTAGCAACTAGACATAAATTAATCTAGATCTTACTAAGGAATCCACTGTATGAGATTGTGTGAATCCCTTAATTTTCCAACTCATTACAGATAACAACTATTAAGACCAGTTGAATACAACACTTTTTGTACCACTTGATTAAAATTTTAAAAGTTGTTGATGATATACATAAAAAAAGGGCTGTTTTTTCTTGTTTATCTTTTTTTATTATATAAATCAGCAGAGTCAAAGACTTGAAAATATTTTTTATAACTAACATGTTTCAGTGCCATTTTAATAATCAAAAAAATTTTTTTTTTTTATTTAATAATGATAAATAAAATTTCAAATTGATCTATTTCAGTGGGTAGAAGGCAAGAAAGGCCACAGTCTTTTGTAGAACCTCAAAGTCTTCAATCCTTACAGGTAATTTAATTTAATTAATATGAATAATTTTTATTTATTTAAGGTTCTGAATATGTTGAGTATAATTTAATTATTTTAAAATAAATAATTACCTTTCTATTTTACTATACATAGGTTGAGTTCCTAGTTTAACTCGGTAAAAAATAAAGGTGCCTTTAATAGCTTAAAAAGATGCCTTTAATATCTTGAATTTCTGTTATTGTATGAGCAGCAGAGTCACTTGAATAAGTATAATGAAATGCATTTCTCGACTAAATTAACTTTATTATACAAAGTTCCTTCGTTTACAATTAACTTCCAAAGACCTATTAGTCCAAAAGATAGTGTGCTAAAAGGTGTTTGACTAACATCAAGCTAGAATTTTGTGTATAAGTTAATTTTTTACTGCCTATTAAGAATATGTGGTCAGCCAAGTTCGTCTCCAGGAGGGCGATTCTGTAACTTTTTTTTATACATATCCACAGTGACGTTATATATCAAACCTCGCTATATATCAAAGTGTTGATATATAATGTAGTGAATCTGTAAAGTGATGCCAGCGCTGTATGTGGCCGTATACTAAACTACGGATTGACAGCGATCTTTTTATTGGCCATTTTATAGTAATTTCAGTAAATTTTATTCAATGTTTGATGGATTTTAAAGGTGTATAAAAATAAAAATAAAAACTAGTTGATTTTCATTTCTTTTATCTTTAAAATTGTTTGATATAAAATGATATAATTTAATAAGATAGATCATTTAATAAAATAAAATAATTTAAAATTAATTTCTTTTATCTATAAAATTTACAATTTAAAGGAGGTGTTTAATTTTAACAAAGTTTGTCGAAAAAAATAGTTATTTCAGTCAGAAAACAAGAAAAGTGAATGAAAACATCAATAATGGCATCACTTTGTTTTGGTTTTTAGCATTTGATATATAACAACGAATATATATAACCTGACGAATTATATCAACAACAATTTCGAGTTGCTATTTATCAAACCTTATATATCAATTTCTCCTTATATAACAACAGACAAAAGTTCATTCACATGACAGGTTGCGCGCGCATCTTCATATCAACTTTTTGATATATAACAACATGAAAAGGGAGGTTTCAAAGTTACAAAATCGCCCTCCAGGCCAACTAGGCAAAGATAAATGTTTTTTTCCCTAAGAGAGGTTGGCCAATCTGTGTGTCACTTGATTTCCCGCGCTGTCAACGCACTAACTCGCATTTGAAACAGACTGTAATGGCTTTCTTTACATTTGGTATACATGTTCATTCAAATTATACCCTGAGACAAAATCAAGCTCTAAATTTGGAGTGTTGTCCTATTAACTCCGGAATAGTCTGTCAAATTGTGTGGCTCATAGCATTCACGTGTTCTTCTTTTGTTTCCCAGAAGGCTTTGGAAACAAAACTATTTAGGCATTCCATGTAAGGACTAGGCCCACATGAAGAAAGGAAATATAGCCACTAACCTACGATAAACTAACTACTTTCGAAAAACTATAATGTTTTAGACAAATCAGATAAGTACTTTTGAAGCTATAGGTGTAAATAAATGTTTGTTAGTGCGCAGGTGGAAGAAAAACAAAGCCATTT
>KZ651653.1:198568-212286 GCA_001010745.2 Gerris buenoi
ACACACACAAAAAAATATATATATATATATATTTTGCAAGAAAATAGACTCAGAAGTTAGTTTAAGAACTTAAAGACATATAAGAACTTGTAAAGTCAAGCCTAAACACCAACAATAATAATCAAGTTGTACTCTAATGATCTCCTCAAAGATAGGTGTGTAAAGTGACCGATACCTTCACTCTACAATGAATAAGACTGTTGTTTTTTAATATGTGCCCTGGGGGACGGGAGTGTATGATAATAACCATTTCCTAAAGGTCGACCAAGAAGTCATGGAAATCTAAGGTGCTAGTGTCGTTGTTTTGGAGTCATTAGGGTGGTAATGGCGAGGGTCTTATTGTTAAATTTTTCAAAACAAAACAAATGTATTGACTTTATTTTTGTTATAACTCAGACAATTCTTATGCAAAAAATTGTTATAAGAGCTCATTAGAAAGGGTTTTTTTATGTTCTTAAAAAATGGTCCTTTGAGGTTTCCCCAAAAACTTCACCATTTTCAATTTATTTATTTTTTAAAGTTTTCAATTTCAGGTTTCTCAAAAAATAACCGTCATTCAACGAGCAATAACTCAGTTCGTATTGGGTGTACAGACGTTTTTAATAAAATGAATCTCTTTGTTTTTTTATTAGCTACATTTTTAATTTTATTCATTTTTTTTGATAAAATGAAAACTTTTTAAGTTATTCGTGGAAAACAGTTAAAAAAAACCTGCGTTTTTTTCATTGAAAAATGCACAGTTTCAATCCTTAATAACTTGGAAAGTATCAACTTTAAAAAAAAACTTTATAGAACAAAAGTTGCTTAGAATGGGTCAATCTATCGACCTCATAGTTTATTTTAATTATGAAATCTTTCAACCCCTAGAGGGGGTGGTTTTCACCCCTAGGGCAAAAGCCCGCTTCGGCACAGAGTAGATTTTGAAGAAGGTTATAAATACTACCTAAATCCAAAGTTTCAAGAAAATCGATGTTGATTCTCAAAATTTAGACCTAAAACAGCTGGTGACTGGACTACATAGCTCTATAAATAGGGCTCTTTTAGAAGGTTCATAGTACTTCAGACAACTACTAGAAAGTGCTAAACATTATTTAGTAAACAGTCCTGAGCCTCCAAGTAAAGAAAAAAACATTGCCAAGATCTCCGCATACACGCCTCGTGGAACTGCTTTTTTCCAGAGATCTCAGTTTACAAGACTCAAGGGATCGCAAACTTTTAAAAATCTTTTAACAAATGTTTGTATAACATGTTTATTTTAACTACATCCAGGGAAAATGCTCTTCCCACTAAACTTATAATATTTATTTTGTAATATCCAGACTCATGGTTCAGAATCTATTTAACTGGTTAGCTCTTTAGGGCACATCGGCACACACCTTTTGCTCTCCCCTAGCTTTTTTAATTCTAAATGTATATAAAGTTGATTTATTATTTTATTTCCCAGGCACAGCGCTGTGACAAAAAATTGTTCATCTGTCAAGATCAATTTTAGTTTTCTCTTAAATAATTCCGAGGAAAAATTAAATAAAGGAAATAAAATAAAAATGAGTTCGCTTACTTGTTTGATTTAGTTGTCTTTAGCAGCGTTTGATGAATTCATCACTTCTTCGGTGCCATTCATCTTCAACCTCATCATATCTACAGTAGGACAAAGAAAAAAAAAAAATTAAATAATAATAACGGCTCAGCTGTCCTCCAAGGATTTGGGCTTGGCTAGCCTAAATCCCTGTTATTCAGTGGTTTATTGGCTAACTAACCCCATAATATAAACCAGAGTATATATGAGGTGGCCAAAATGTGTCCTAGCAAACGTAAACAAGGTTAAAAAGGTTGGATAGCATTAGAAAAATATTATTTTTTTGAAAGCAATCAACATAAACCAGGACCTTCTTGTTCAAAATATTAATTCACAGTATACTCACACACTATCTTCAATTAAATTTTTATGTTTAAGGCTGTTATTGATTTGATAGAAGAATCCAACAGAGGAACTCAGGAAAATCTTAAAACCGAGAGCAGAAGATGTTGGGGCACAAGTTGGAGGAAGGCGCTACAGGAGGCCCTGGTGGCTGCCTGGGTCGGAAAAAAAATAAGGGCATACCAGGCAGTTATAAGGTAAACCGAGGAGAAGACACTGTAGGTATTTCGACCCCGACGCCCAATCGGGGGCGTCTCCAAAATTCAAAAACCGAACAAAGTTTCAAATTTTAGGCGCTGCCCCCGTTTAGGTGCGTCAGGGTTAAAATTCCTACAGTCTCTTCTCGTCGCGGTTTACCTTACAGTTATATTAACACTGGGGGCCCAGTACGGCCATTTTTTTCCGACCCGGGCAGCCATCAGGGCCTCCCGTAGCGCCTTCCTCCAACTTGTGCCCCAACATCTTCTGCCCCACCCAAAATAGTATTATCAAATTTCTAGTATTTTTTTGCTGCTCTATATAATTAAATGTGACACAAAAACAACAGCACTAGCACACTCTTATGTTTGCCGTTGTTGGTGAAGTTTGATTACTGTACTTAGATTGATGATCACCCTTTTTGCATTATTAATTGAACAAATTATTTGCTAATAGCTGGACTTTCATTAAAAAGAACAACATTTAGCCCCTAATAGTCTGTTATAACAAGATTCTAGAATAAGGCATTGCCTTTAAAATGTAGTTTAAAAATGATCAACATTCAAATTTATCTAGGTTTTTAATTAGGAGCTCATCATTTACACTCATATAGAGATAACAAAAGTAAGTAGAGATAAAAAAAAAAAAAATTGTAGCTGTTTCGATTGATGAGCATGTCACCTCTAGCAGCAGCACAAAATTACGCTCTATGCCTGTGAGTCACCGTTAGCTTACTTAAGAGTTAGTTGAAGTGTATTCCCAGCCCTGTCCTACTAGTGCTAGTGGTATGGGGGAGTTCAATCCTCGTGCCACTAGTGCTGCATTCCCTCATCCACTCAAAAAGTGGAAATAATAGTGCTACTGTTATTTCACTGACATGTGGCAAAATTAACCTAACCTATGATGTCTGATGTGTGGTCAAAGGCACTTCCTAAGCTCAGGTGGTTTGCATGTTTGAGACCCGTCTAAATAGAAATAAGTTTTACAGGTACACAAGGGGAATTAATTCCTCTTTTTCCAGGACCCTTGAGGGCGCCACTTTACACACTACAATTTACAGTGGAAGTTCTCTCCCACTCTAACCATAGCAATGCTAGAACAAGAGGCGAGTTGACTATCTTACTATTCATTATTTCTGTGTATTGTACAGCATTTTACTGGTTAGATCCTGCTATATTATCAATTAATCCCTATTTTTTGTTGTAAATTGTTAAAAAATTAGGTGTACATTTTATTTACATGTCATTAATTCGTTAAATATAAATAATAATCAAATTTGATCATCCAAAATTGATTAATATAAATGTTACCATTAGAGATAGAGTTGGTGTCAGCAAATGGTTCAGGTGCATCTTTTCCACCTACTTTGCCATTAACCATTCCAGACCTAATTGGACAAATAAATTATTAAAAAATTAATTACAATAAAATGAATTTTCTTTACTCATTTAACACCTTAGAATAATACTATATATAGAAGGAGCATAGAATCGGAATCCTAAGCAATTACTGATAAGAGACTGAAGCCAACTTTTGCCGAGAGGTTGTGTCCCTTAGACTTGGGAACCAACATAACAACACTCTTTTTTTCATTTAAGCTGGAGAAGGTTGGCCATGCTTTAGTAACTATTCAAAGCCTGCTCACAAACATCAAGAAAACAAACCCTGCCACCTGCCATTGGTTATTGTTTACGCTTTACTCCGACGTCATTTTTTTTCAACTCGCCCGGCATAATACAATAAACATTATTTTTAGCATATTTCAAGCTAAAATAAGATAAAACACACAAAAAAAAATTACAATAAACTAATCTGACTATCAACAATTATGATTTAATAAAAAATTAAATTAAAAAACCGAAGGCAAATAATTTTAGACTTATGACGTCACAAATTACAAAAATGAATTTGTAACGCAGATTAAGGGACACAACGTTATCAGTGATCCTCCTTCTATATATAGTATTATTCTAAGTTTAACACTATACATAAAATTAATATACATTTTTTTGTTTGACATAAGATTGACTGTTATTCTAAGGAGTGTTTTATACTCAAGGAGTCAACATAGAGGTGTCAAGTTAAAGAAGGAATAGATAAAATATATTGACAAATAAATACAAAAATTGGAAGAAATGTCTAATGGATAATGGACATATTTATTTGTCGATGATAATACAGAAGAAAAAATTGCAGTGAAAGAATGTAGTAGTCTTTTACAGTATTAGTACAGAATTTACTCTTACTAAGTTGATACTAAAGATTATATTATGTGTCAAAAAATGCGTTAGTGAATTTTAATACAAAAATCTGGTGACAATATTGTTGAGTTACTTTCAACCAACCTCTTTAGTCATAATATAAATTACATAACATAAAATTAAATGTAAACTTCAATAACTATAAATAGAACAAAATATTATACTTGTAACCAAGATGTATTGATGTACACACAAGTCTGAGAAGTATTCCCAGAATGTACACCCGGAGTGTAATCCTGTACTTTGATGTAAGCTGGTGATAGAATGAGATCACTTCGGTTAAATTACTTACAGTGAACTCAAAATATATGGCACCAGTGGGAATGCCAAATATCACCAGCTGAAAATGAATAATGAATGGAGAGGTTCTCTTTCATTAGACAGTTGTGCACCTTGCAACCTTGCAGCTGCAAGTTTTTTTGGTACAAGATAGTTATTTAAGATAAAATTTGAAAAAATACACTATTTAGAACTCTTAGAAGTCTAAGGGGGGAGTATGATTAGACCACGAAGAGAAACTTAGGCATTTATTGATCTTACAATCTAATTAATACTGTGTAATATTTTATTAAACATAAGCATTTATATGTTTTATGTGAATGCCTATTATAGTGAAGTCGTTCTTTATTCACAGATAGTTCAGATTATTGCAGCATCAAAATGACAAGGAGTATGCAAAAACCAGAAGGGATGGTTATATTTATAAATCAAAAGTTCAATTTTTATTTTCTCCTTCGAATTTTTCCAAAGAACATAATTAAGTATTGACAAAAAAATCTAGCTCAGATGGCACAGGTACTTACGGTCCTTCTTGGTTCACTTTACCCTATCACTTTTCAGGTGTTATAACAAGTTTCTAAACAGAATGTCTTCTAAATTTTTTAAAACAGTGAACATTTGTTCTCTAAAACAATTACTCATCTATGTATCGCTGCACTTAATACTTTTTTATACTTTTAAAAAACTAATTGTGCAGCCATTGAACCCAGGGATGTTATAAAGTAGGGATAGAGCACTAGCATACCTCCTGGGTTAAGGGCCCATTAAGAAGTGTCGCCAAGAAGGACAAATTTCTTCCCGACTGTTATCAATCATTTGTCAACTATTGGCTCTGAGGAAAAAACCTTGAAAGGTTACGTTAAAATCTAGCATTTTAAGCATAACCTTCTTGATCATCTGCAGTTATAACCATTGTACAATCTTAAGGGAAGGTAATCTATCCTACTCGATTTTCCAAGTTCGTGGCGACACTTTATGGCCTAGCGCTCTATCCATATTTTATAACATCCTTGATTGAACCCCAACAATTAAAGCTTGAATACTAAACATGTTGACTACGGCAAGATGTGCACCAGCTGACATAATTATTTTAATGCATAAATTGATAAAAGATGAATTGAACATTGAAACAAAAATTGAAATTGATAATGAACGTGAGATTTGAACCAGTGTAGACATTACTTAAGGGTGCGTTAGGAATCACCCGGGAATATATTATACCTGTTTCTTCTTCAACTTGGCTCCTTTATAATAATATCATCTTTCACAGCCTACAGATGTGTCTTTATTAACACACAATCAAATAAGGTAAGCTAATAAAGTGCAGAAGTATCATCAATATACTGACTGGTTGTTCTGATGATGAAGTATCCTCATGTTCTGTTGCTTGTTGCTCTTATCCTTGTTGCTCTTATCTTTGTTGTTCTGATTTCTCTGTTGTTTGGGTTCTTCAGTTGTACTGTCGTCCAGTCTTGAGTCAAAACTTTCATTTACCAGCGAATGAGCGTCTACAACCTCACTGTCAACATAATTGTTTGATTGAAATCAGAGATGAAGCACAATTATGAGACTTAAATTGTGACACAAAAACACTATTTTTCAGTTTTGATTCTGTTTTGTACTTAATAATATAGGTAAATAAAAAAACAAGCAGATGGTAAGGAAATTCATTAAATCTAAAAGATTTTTTTTTTTTAAACTAACTGCCGATAGGTAAGGGTGGCAAATGTTTCCTATATTTTTCTTTGCAAGCAGTAAAAATAGATTTTATTTTAGAAAAACAAAAATAGCCCCATCCGAAGATTTTGTACTCATTTTGAAAACAGGGGTAGCCACTGGTACCTTTCCATGTAGGTGCAACGGAGACCCTCCACAACCATAAGACATCAATTTCTGACTATCATTGGAGGACAACCTTTACTATCGGTATCTCTTAGCTTTCCATTGAGGAAACAAATAGAACTGAAATGGTAATAATAATAATAATAGGTAGTGTGGTGTGTATTTACCCGGTGAACGGTGATACTGCAGTAGTACCACGACCCTGTCCTCTGGAACTGGTGTTAGATCCGGTGGTACTTCCTCCTTGATTCTGATTCTTGTTCTTCTTGTTATTGTTCTTTCCTGCACCACTATTCTTCTTGCCTCCTGATGATGTCTGCATCACCACAAAAAAAACACATATAAGTAACTAATTGTTAAAAAGCAGGAGGTTCCTGCAGCCAGACTCTAATAAATATAGATTTTCGGAGGAGACCAAATCAGGGATTTTGTGTATCCTAATGTTTTTTAAACAATTTTAGGGATTATTCCCATGATGAGGAGCCAGGTTGGCTTACCTGTTTACAGCCAGGTCCAAGGTTGAATCAGATGTCACCCTCACCCTAAAGGGGGGATTTTGAACCACCTGGGTTCACTGACCCTCAGTAGAGATGGTATTTACAACATTATGATCATGTGATGTGTTGAATTTTTCAGGTGTGTGAGAATTAAGTGTTGTGAAGTTATAGACAGGTATTATATTGGGTGAAAATTGATACATACTATACATACAAAATGTTATATCACTCACAGAATTATTCCTGTTGTTGGAATTCTGATTACGATTGTTATTCTGCCTTGTGTTCCTTGAATTGTTTCCTTGTCCTCTTAAGTTGAAGCCTCGCCCACGTCCAACACCTCCCATACCAACGGAAGTGACCTGAGGTGGTAATATAGGCTGCTCATGTGGTAGACGACAGTTAGCTCCCCAATTACCGACTACAACACCGGCAATTTCCAATCTTCCACCACCAGATGGAACCACGTGCCCTGCAAAGTAAACAGACATTCAAAAATTAATATAACAATATAAATTAGTAGGTCACAGCTAGAACGTAACTTTTTAATGCATAAGAGTTGGATCATGGTACAGAGGTGTGGTGCAGCTAGAGGTAGAACTTCTATGTGAATAAACACTTGCAGAGCAATGAAAGTCAGTATAGAGGAGAGGTAAAAATCGAGGCACAACATACTATGTGCAACAAAATCGTTAGCTTAACATAGAGGTTCAGGACACTTGATTATCACAATACCTCACCTAAGTGTCCTATGTTTCGTTCCCCACTCAACACCTTTACTCTCACCAAACTTGTTGACATGATGTTAACAACTGATAACTAATCACAATGCACTGCACCACTTCACTACACTTAAACACTGCTTCTCTTTCCTCTATCTAACCACCTTTACTTCTCGTACCTCCTTCACTACTATAATCACAGGAACATTGCTGTATTTTTCCAATGTTCCTTAAACTTCAGGGAACAATTGCAGACTCTACTATTAGGAATTGATAGAAAGGTCTCTAAAGATTGAAGTTTCAGGATTAATATACTAGCTTTTGGCTTTTTTTTTACACAAACAATCAGTTTTGCACTTACGAGTTTTCTAGACTTTAAATCAACATAATTTTTTTTTAATGAATTCAGCGTCAGTCCCATATCCGCAATAAAACCTTCATTACAATTCAGGTTATTGGTATATTGTCATCATTCACTGAAATGAGCAGAAGGAAAAATAAGGACGAAACAAAGATCAAAACTGACTAATTTATTATTCCTAGAGTTAATTTTGATCACGAGATCAGTTGGCTTTCATCGATGAACTTAAGCAGCATCGAACATGGTCAGTAGATGGATGGGCAACCGCCACCTCAGACCACAGCTCTGGGTTTGATTCCCAGACCACCTTGTAAATAGCAATCACAATCAGCCACCACTTCACATTAGCATCTCCAACTTCACCCATTTATACGATGAAGTTGGGTGAACACCAAGTAAATTTACTTAATCCAATTTGTGCAACTTAGATATACTATACATATAAAGTTTTAATCTCAAGTGGCGCCATTTTAGTTTTCATAAAATCTCTAATTTCATCCAAAAAAAAAAGTTGGGCACTCACTGTCCAACTCATCATGGATGTCCAAGTGGACTTTGGCTACCTTATTTAAATGATCCAAAAAATGTCAAAATAGAGTATAAATATATATACTTGGATTGCATAAGGTTTAAGGAATAAGGAAAGGATATAAAGGAAAAAAAAGGTTTTACCGTCTTCACAAATACAGTAGCGAGAAGGAGAAAGAGCAACACGTTCGTAGCCTTTACCAACGTTCAGTTCTTCTCTACCGGCTTAAATCATCAACACAAACACCGTAAATATCAACACAAGATACACATATTAGTATTAAAGGTAAACAGGTAATCAATAATATAAATCAAATTATGAGTAGTGAACCTAAAACTTGTTCTGATATGCTTAAATGTGCATAAATGTGCTGTTTAATTTCATTTCTCAAATACATAGTGATACTGAATGTAACACCACAATACCTAATTTAAATGATTCATTCAATGTACTTGAATACAATGTAGTACAATGACTGTCAATGTACTATAAAAATTGAATAATTAGAGCATTCATTGATGAAGGTAATCTAAATGAATGCAAATTAATTTTATCTTCATACTTAAAAGGGATGTTATTATCGGTACCTATGAACTAGCATTTAAATTAATAAATACTATTTAAAATACTGATTCAACAAGTAATCCAATAAAAACTTCCAAATAAAATGAAGATTAAATTTTATTTATTTTTACCACAATTTATAAATAAGTTTTTATTTGATATCGTATTCTATAGAATTGCCAAATGTTTATATGATTTAATATTTGATAACAGGGCGCTGAAAGCCTTATAAAGGCCAGAAGTTGCTTTGATAAATAAGCAAGTATTATTTTACCAGCAGCGACAGTTTCTGGGGAACTAGTAAGTGTTCAATGGGTGGTCGATTACATTTCGGATACAGATTTAATTATCAATCACTGTGGAACAAGATTTTTCCTGGAAAATTCATTTATTTGGTTAAATTAGTTTCTTAAATGGATTACAGTTTAGTTTATTTTTGTTTTAAGAAATCATTTTCACTATTTTAGAGCTCCAATTAATTTCCCCTATTTCATCTTGCAGTGTGATTTTTCTGAACGTGCATGCCAAATGTCATCAAAATCTGCTAATGAGTTTAGGCTTTATGTGTCAGCACAGACTATAGACGAAAAGCGCTTTTTAAGGATTCAAGAGAACTTAAAAAACTTGTATGTAGCAAATTCATCAAAACCCCTTATCCCTAGAAGACGGACATTTTTTGGAGTTATTTCTTCTGTTAAAGGGAGAAATGGATGGAAGAGGAAGAGGAACAAAACTTTAAAACAAACAGAAAATAAAGTTTTTACCAGAAGACAATGGTGACGGTACTTGTGGTCTGGCCCACTGTACGTAGAGTCCTTCCAATATAGCTTCCCTCATCCTCTCCACCTTCATCACTTGAGGCAAGCGATGAGAGCACAGCTCAAGAGCATTCTTCACGGAGGCGGCACGTGCCATCGTACAGTGCAGCAGCTTACCATCAAAGTACAACCATGGGCATGCAACCACCTGAAGTAAGAAATATTATTAATATCAATCAGAGTTCATTGGCTGTGTTTTTCTCCAGTGTGGGATAGCGACTCATCATAGAAGAGGTGCAGTTCAATAACCAAACAACGTCTTCACACAAAAGGATTGTATTTGAAACAATTCAGAGTGTTTCTCTAGCAGTAGAACTTGTAGTGAACATTTTTAAAACCACACAACTGAGGTTGTTTGGCCACATGGGGAGAATGACAGTTTAGGTGAGACCTGAAGGGAAAGAGCATGGGAGAAGAATAAAGGCTTGGGCACACAATGTAACATCTTTACAAAGCTAGAACGATTGGTTCGGAGTTGAGCCAACGAAGTCTTAGTGCTAACATTGATAAAGTGGTCATGTTAAGTAAATTTTAGCGGAATACATAATCTTTCAATTTACGGTTGCTTAACACACTTACCCAAGGAATAGGAGCTCCGCAGGTATCATTAACTAGAAGAGCATGCTCGATACCTGCCATTATCAGGGATCCAACCTGAACGCTGCGGGAAGACACACAGTCAAGCTAGAACAAGCAAATCAAATTATTATAGTGAGTTATGACAAATGATCACATAGATTAGATCATAGATGGATATGTCAAATAATGACCAAATACTGCTCTTAAAAGAGTCTAAGGCCAAACATTAGTAATAATCTGGATTGAATAATCAAATAGGTGGAAGAAATTGAACAATAACGATCACATAGATAAATTAAAGTAACAGATAACACCATCAAATACTGTTCTTGTGGGAACTTACGTCCAAACACTAACGGTAATCTGAGTTGTAATGCTCACATAGATAGATGTGTAAAAAGTCTGTATCCTTCATCCTTCCATCTAATGATCTAATACTGTCTAAACTTGAATTAACGTCCTAACACTGATTACTCCATATATTTTCTTATTAATATTCGGATGGATAAATGTGATGGGTGTATTCAAGTAAAGTGGGTTCCCAAGGAGATATATTTGATTATACGAGAACATTTCTAAATCAAAAATAAGAATTACCTTAAGCTCCTGGTTAAATTCAGAGTTAGCAAGATGAGGATCTAGTGCCGTAGCGATAATAGCATCTAGTTCGTACTTCCTTAGAACTCTCTTGTCTGTAAATGACATTATGTATCTGCAACAAATAAAATTAATCAATTACTACTGTTATATAGTAACTACTCTGAAAGTGTATTAAATGGAGATATTGAAAAACTCAATAAAACATGTGTGGATCAGTGTATAGGTGTGGCCAGCTAACTCACAAACTGTCTAACTAAGTCCAAGAGATAGCTAGTGATTTTTCAAAACATCAAGACGTATGTTTGTGTGTATATGTATGTTCCACACTCCTACAAGCATATCAAGAGGACGAGTGCTTCAAATTATTTCTCAAGTTCAAACTATCAATTCTAGCTGACTCCATACACTGGCCATGAAGATGCTTATTCTGGTATAGGGAGAATCCAGAACCTATCTTCAGATGCCAAAAAAACCTTCATAACCATTAAACAGTTATTAAACTTTTATAAAATAGATACAGTAGAATCCCGATATATCGTATATTCAAGGGGTCGAAGAAAAAGTATGACACATCAAGTAGTTTACTAAATCGGGATTATGAAATATTGATGGTAAAAAAAGAAAAATTAATGTAATAATTAAGACTTGTATTTATTTTGCACATAAAAATACACTGTGTATGATCATAAAAAAATTAAATATGTACTTGGTTTAAAAAAATTATAAATTCATTTTTACGATTTTGGTAGTATTCATACTACAGAATGATTAAATTTTAATTTAAATCAAATTATAATTATTATTAACTACGGGAAACAGTCAGAGAAAAACAAGCTCCAGCGCCGGGGTTTGAACCCGGGCCTCTGTATTTCCAGTACATTGCTCTGACCAACTAAGCTACGCAGGAGAATGGTTTTCTACTGACGTTATTGATACCTTGACCCGATTTTAAAGCTTTTAATTTTCCACTAAGTCTAAGGAGTCAACATTAGTGACATAGAACTAGACCGAGAAATATCGCTTATAATTATAAAGTACCCAATTAGTACCTGTACTTCGTACAATCAATTAGAAATTCATTTTTACGATTTTGGTAGTATTCATACTACNAATTAAAAATTATAAATTGTTTTTTGAATTAAACCATTTGTTCGGGTGTTATCCATAGCATTTTATCCTAGTAGAATAGAAGGAGGTAAACTATCAAATCTTGGAAAAGTGTCCCCTCTTTTTATATTACGTTTAACCGCGAGTTTTCTCTGAATTATAAAAGTTATTCCTTCGTCTAGGCTGCCCAGGAATTACATTTGGTTTGGACACTATCACACTCTCCCCCCTGAATCTTTGTTTAATGCCGATCAAACGTCACGCGAGAGTTCGTATTTTTTCCCCGAAGAATGTTCCCTCAGATAAGTTCCTTTGCCATTCGGAATTAATAAAAACCATTTAATTACCGCTTCCTCTAATTGTAGTAAAGTCTGAACTGTTGTTATTTTTTTCTGAGTACCTAAAGTAAAACAATAGGTAGTGAAAAAGCAAAATCTTGGAAATGGCCCCCTTCATTCATACGTTTTATCGGGATTATTCTCAGAATTATACGAGTTATAAGACGTTTATGTTCACCTCGAAAGGGAAAAAAGTACGTTATACTGAGAGGACGGAAATGCATTGGTTTTATACCAATTATCGGGATTATTTCAAGGGACTGGCAATTATACATGACTTATCGGGATATATGATATAACGGGATACGAAATACCGAGATTCTACTGTATATCTTAATCAAGGAAACATCATGAAAATAACTCGTTCCGAAGAGTTTGTTACTTTTGCCAAAAATATAAATGTTTTAAAGGATAATTACCTGAGGACAGTAGCAAGTACAAGAAGATGCTGGGGCACGTAACTTGAATCCAACATAAGTTGAGTATCAGATCTCATACAAGTAAGGTAAGCACGAAGACGCCTTCTCTTGTCATCCACAGTTGTACTACAAAAAAACCACAATATTTAATAATGTAAGCAATACATAAACAGATAAATACAATGTACCTTGTATGATGGTAGGTCCATTTAGTACAAAACTTTTCATACCCGAACCACAGCCTCTGAACAGTAGGTACGCCCCATCCAAGTTGTTCAGCTCTTACAGTGTCAGGTTTCAGGTAAGGGTTGTTCTTAGACCAAACCCACTCTTTAATTTTCACCTCAGGAATCTTAGTGTCACCTAAATAATATAAACAAAATATTAGATTAAATCGAAACTTAAGATAATAATAATACCATTTTGATATATACTAAGTTGAAGATAATAAAATTTCATAAGGAGTTTCATGCTTCAGGTGGAAGATAATCTAAAATTATTATCAGTATCTTACCAGATTACTGCTTTCATTATAAAGAAATGATTGTTGTCTTTAGACAGGTATTCATACAGGTCATAGTTCAATATATTAATATCAAGACCTAGGTCTAGCTGAAAGCCTAGTAGTCCAGTATTAAGTGACAAATTACCATCAACTTGATTTTTGGTCTACTAGAGCTCTCCAC
>KZ651653.1:250918-266957 GCA_001010745.2 Gerris buenoi
ACTAAATAATTTAAGTAAATGTTTCATTTACACCATGAAATAAATTCAACTAGAATTTTTGGAATCATTAAGTTTATTTTTTATTAAATAATTATAATGAGAAATTATTTATTATTTTTGTTATTAATTCAGTCTCAGTTATAAAGAAGGAAAAAAAAGAATCAATAAATAATAATGATGTACAAAAGGAACAAAAGCAGTGTTGAAAGGGAGTTAGGACAAATAAATAATAATACATTTAACTACTAAATCAACTAAATTTGACAAATATAAATAAATATAATAAATAAGGGGGCGATTTGTAGATCTTAACTTTTTTTTTTGTCTCCTGTTTTTTTCTACAAATTTTAGTGTGATTTACAGAAAAATAATTTTTGTGAATTTATTTTTGACTATATTTCAATTATTTATAGGACAATTATTTATTTCATTTATAGTTTACAGGGGCTTATTCATTTGAAGGTTGTTTTTTTTTTGAGAGAGAGTTAAATTTAATTAGAAGTCAGCAAAGATTTTGTTTATAGTTCATCATGATCTTCATTGTCGTCTTCAGCGTTCAGTTCCTCATGATTAAAACTATCTGTCGAATCAAAGTCGTCCTCTTCTTCTTCAACCTTTAACAAGAAATGTCAATATATTGATTATTAATAATAATTTAAAACTTTTACCTCTTATCCTTATCAAACCCAAGTAAAGTGAAGAAGTCCCTCCCAGATCCTTCTATTCCCTAATCAGACTAATAGACTCTCAGAAAGTTACAAAGTTTGTCATCTAAGACGATGCTAAAGCCTTAACTCAAAGACATAGACTATGTAGGTGGATCTATTGAACAAACCCAGGTAAAGTGAAGGAGTCCCTCCCAGATCCTTCTATTCCCTAAGCAGACTAATAGACTCACAGAAAGTTACAAAGTTTGTCATCTAAGACTATGCTAAAGCCTTAACTCAAAGACATAGACTATGTAGGTGGATCTATTGAACTAACCCAGGTAAAGTGAAGGAGTCCCTCCCAGATCCTTCTATTCCCTAAGCAGACTAATAGACTCACAAAAAGTTACAAAGTTTGTTGTCTAAGTCTATGCTAAAACCTAAACTTAGTAAAAACTACTTATGACAGACTATACATATACATATCCTAACTCTTTCAAGTCACCAAATCATGCAGTTTGGAAAACAGCTATGTTAATCCCATAGCTAAGCTAATCCCATAGCTCCCTTAATCCCTACCTTATTAATATTAAATAGTACTAAATGAGTGCTAGAACAAGTGGAAAACTTCAAATACCTAGGAATCTTGAACAATCTTCAGTGCAAATGGCAAACTTAAAAACGAAATTAATGCAAGAAAAGCAGCCGCTGGAAAATTGTTCGGAGCTCTTAACAGGAAGTTTTTAGCAAAACAGGAAGTATCTAAAACTACTAAAATGCTTGTATACAAAAATACTTATGTTCCTGTTTTAAACTATGGTTCTGAATGCTGGGCACTCTAAACCGCGGAAATGAGGTATCTACGTAAGGGGGAAGGAGTCAGATAAAATAAGAAATCAGACCTTCCGCGATAAACTCCAAATCAGCTCAATTAAAGATTTAGTACAAACTACTCAGCTGAAATGGTTTGGACATATTATGAGAATGGACAAAGATAGATACCCAAAACAAAGCTACGAAGCCAGGCCAGAAGGAAAAAGACCACGAGGTAGAAGAACAATTACATGGGAGGATAACATCAAGATAATACCCCAAAAGCGAGGTGTACCCTGGATTCAAGCTAGAAGGTTGGCTGGAGATTGCAGCGCTTGGAAAACTCTTTGTAAACCCTCAACACCTATAGGTAGAAGAGGGCGCGATTAAGTAAATAAGTAAGTACTAAATGAGGAATGTACCTGTTCAGACTCGGGAATTCCAAGAGAACCCTTGAGCATGTTTTCAATGCTCTGAGCGAAGTCAGCAGTGTCTTGCAGCATGTAGCCGGACCTCAGTGTGGCTGCACAATAGAAGAAATACAAAATGTTAACACTTTAACTTTTCCAAATATCAAATTAAAGCAATTAAATAAAGACTTATCACTAATGATTTTTTGAAGAATAATTTCAGAGTCAGTCCCATATCCGCAATAAAACCTTCATTACAATTCAGGTTACAGGTATATTGTCATCATTCACTGAAATCAGATGAAGAGCTTAGAAGAAGTAGAGGAAACGTTGGATAGTAAGATATTCCTCCAAATAGCTCCAGGTGACATAATCCACCTTTGCTAAAGATAATAAAAAAAGAAAAAAAACACTAAACTATTCATAAGGTATTACCTGTCTTAAACATAATCATGGCTATCTCATGAGCTTTAGTATCTTGCTGATCCAACTCAATTCTTCTTAGAAGTTCCTTGATGAGAGGATGTCTAGGGTTGATCTCCAATGCCTTCCTCTGTCCTAGATAATACTGTCTCTCGGCTCCGTCAGATTTCTGATGAGCGTTGGATATGTGAAGCCTTTCCATGTTACCTGACCAACCAAACATAGAGGCAACCAGGGCGCATGGGGAATCACTCAATCTCTCTGATACAGTGGCTTTCGAGATCTAGTAAAATAGAAACAAAAATACATTAGTTAAGTAATATAGAAGGGGAGATGCACAATGACGGAAGGGGGAACAATGGAACCTCTCTTAGGGGACACTTTTGAATAGTTGCATTTCTCTAAAAAAAAAGAGAAGTACATAGGAGACTTTTAATAACAGATGTGGAAACCCCATAGTAACTCCCTATTAATAGCAGTACTTTTGTAGCAAATTTTTGACATGTACTACTGTGTATATGCTCCAAAATTTCTTTCCGAAACACATGGAGTTTGATACCTCAAGCACAGACAAGTTCACAAGTAAAGGAGGTTCTCTTGTCTTGGACACTTGCAACCACAACAATTTCAAAAAAGTGAGAACCTACCACTTTACATCTGAGTGAGAGACACTACCTGTCAGTGTGACGCAAGTTAACACTATTTTAGCATTTTTTTTGCCATTACCAGTTATCATATTTTGATAACAGTGATAGTAGATATTTTAATACTAGAAGCTAAATACAACGAACACTTTTTGTACTGGAAGGTTACAATCTATTCGTAAACAAGAGAAGGTTATAACTTGTTGATTTGCGTAACTGTACTCTGTAGTCTGTATAGTCTCACTCATAGACTAGGGAGTAAATATGGTATATAATAAATGGTCTCACTCTTTAACATGTTATATTTTATGCAATACGTACTATTTAGTATTTTTTCTTTATGATAAATTCTTTATAATTAATGATTAAATTATAATAGTAATTTTTTTTCAATTCCTTTAATTTGTACAGCCAAAAAATTGCGAAACAGAAATCTTTCGGAATAAATTTTTCTTAAAACTATTTTGAACTTTACAAGGCTAAGATTTATAATAAAGAATACTAATGAGACTGTTCTTTGTTTGAACAAAAGAAGTATTTTGATAGTTTTATTTCGCTGAATAATATTCAATAAGACTAACAATTTATCATTTCTTTATGATAAATCCTAGTCATTACTTTTAAATACACTACTCATTATACCCCGGAGTATAAGTAATGTTGATATAATCACATTAATCTTTGAAATCAAAACAGCTCACCTAAATTTCATGAAAGCTTAATTATTCCCTTTATTGTTATTAAATAATAAAATTAAGGAGAAATAGACTGCCAATTTGTGTTTTGTGTGGCACATAGCTTCCACTCGTCCTATTTCGTATGGTTGTAAAATTATTTAATTTTCCCCCGTTTTTTTACATCGGTCATCATAGTTCTGATTTTTTAACATGAATTACAACACTTTCACTTTAATGAAACTCTTTAGAAATATATATCTGTAAATATATTCATATTTAATACTGAATTCTAGCTAAAGATTTTCTTTTGCGAGGTGTCTGTGTTCACACTAACGTTTTTAGTGTTTTTGCAGAACTCAAA
Organism: Gerris buenoi; assembly: GCA_001010745.2. Classification (NCBI taxonomy): domain Eukaryota; kingdom Metazoa; phylum Arthropoda; class Insecta; order Hemiptera; family Gerridae; genus Gerris; species Gerris buenoi. Next base: position 254,894 of record KZ651653.1, read on the forward strand.
AATTGGTAAAGTACGAGCTCTCTTCTCACTATTTTCTTGAAAGGGCGTGAAAAAATTGTGATCAAAACATTTCTTTTTATTAAAAAATATATATATTATGTTTATTGCACTAGGGAAATTAGAAAATTACTCCAATGAAAATTTGCTAAAGAAAATGAAACAAATACTTAAAACTGATACGGTACAATATAAGCTATTTTTATATTATAACCTGTTGTTCAGTTTAACTATAACATGACTATAACCTTCCGGTACAAAAAGTCTTCGTTGTATTTAGCTTCTAGTATTTTAATGAGTTCAAAGGTAAGGGAACCACTCATGAGCCAGACCTCCATTGCAGGTCATTGCACAGTTTTATTCAACAGCAGAAATAGACAAGATCACACAAATTGAGATGCCATGTGTGGCGGAGTTTTGACTTGCATCTCAATTCGTGCGGTTTCGTATATTTCAGCAGTTAAAAAAAAACTGAGCTGCCCTAGGTCACAATGAGTGCTTGGGATCATATCTGAATTGTAACCAACATCTTTATAAAACCAATACAGACAAAATTTGTGAATTAAACGAACATAGAAAACTAGTGTACCTTATCTTTAAGAGCCTGATCAGACAACCACTTAGTGAGTGGTTCAAATGTCTTCTGGTATTCCTCAAATCTGTTCTTGTTATCACCAGGAAGAACGAATCCTTCCTTAGCTACGTTCTGGAACTTCTTTCCTTCAAAGTCAGGCAGAGCTGCGATACAGTACTCGTCAACTGCTTCGACAAGGTAGATCACTTCAAAACCCTTCTTCAACAACCTCTCGACAAATGGAGACTCTTCAACCTACAAACAACAACCAATAACTTTATATTGAGTATCAATTGGACTGACACAATAAATAATGTCAAATGTTTAGCTGAATGTTTCAAAATAGCTTTCATATAAAAATGAAGTGACACAATCTATAACGCATATGTTTTAATACCTCTTTCCTTGAAGCACCAGCCATGTAGTAGATATGCTCTTGATTGGGCTTCATACGTGCCACGTAATCAGCCAGGGTTGCAAGCTTAGTAGCATCTTTAGAATTACTGCTCTGGAATCTGAATAAAAAATAAATACATATTTCTCATTAATATAAGTATTGTGACATAAAAACACAAGAGTCCATCAAGGGAGGGATTCATAGACTGGTTTGCAATGTTTTCACAAATGGTTTAAGTATAGACCTTGATGAATTAACAAAGCCATAAAATCTTAAATTAACATATATGGAAATTACCTGAGTAGTTTTGATAGCCTGTTTTTGTTTCCAGCGTCTTCTACAATTCCAAGTTTGATATTGGTAGAGTATTCCTTCCAGAACTTGTCCATGTCGTCTTTGCTAAGTTTTTTGAACATGTCGAGAGCTTTCCTCACCAACTTCTTCTTGATAACTTTGAGAAGTTTGTGTTGCTGGAGCGTTTCACGAGAGACGTTGAGTGGAAGATCATCGGAGTCTACGATACCTCGGAGGAAAGACAAGTATTTAGGGAGCAGATCGTTAAACTCGTCTGTGATGAATACTCTACGAACGAACAGCTGAAACAAATCAATAAAATATCGTATTAAAACCAAAATATTAATTACAATCTGCAGTGTGGTTCCTATTACTTTGAAACCTCCCTTATCAAGACAAGAGGCATAATATCAAAATGCATTTGTCTTGATAACTAAATTTGAAATAAATTTGATATTGTGGGATCAAAACCAAGTAGAACTACGTAGTTTGTCGGAAAACCTTCTTGCCAGACTTCCTAGCTAGATAGGCTCTCATGCCCAAATCCTAGCCAAATAGTTAAACTAGAGAATGGTTTGCACAATACTTTGTACTGGTGACTTCTATCTTGGCCCCAACAGTAGGTCTTGATAGTAACAAAACTGACTGAGTTGAATATCTATCTAGAGTTTAGGTGTTTTGGAGTGATTTGCTTTTAAATGTGTCCTGAAATTTGTGACTTTTGACAGCATTGGAAAATCCTAAAAATTATAGTGGGGAGCCAATGAGAGGTCAGGATTTTTGAATTCTAGAAGGTCAGGCCAAATAGACCCTTCTGGCCCCACCCCTCCCACTGGCCTAGTGGCTTAATTTTTTTCCTCATTTAGGTTGGCCAATCTCAGTGTCAAAAGTCACAACTAGTAACGTGTAAAATGCAGACATCTGATTCTTTGCATAAGAAGTCAAATCAAATGATTTTGAATTTGAGAGATAAGTACATACTTTAATGTTATCAGTTGAAGTTCCGTATCTGTTGAATTGGTCCTGAGCTTGTACTTTGGGTACGAAGAGAAGAGACTTGAAAGAAACTTCACCCTCAGCTACGAAGTGGATGTGTCCAAGAGGATCGGAAGTGTCTTTGCTTATTGACTTGTAAAACTCTGAGTATTCCTTATCTTCTACTTCGCTGGGCCTGTCGACAAAATAAATTATTAATAAATAATAAGGTTTAGACCCGAAGAAAAGTGTTTCTTATGAAGGTGCCTAAGACTGTTTTTATTATTATTATTATTAATGCAAACACAAAAGATCTGTCTCACCACTTACACAAATTTTCATCTATAGGTTTGTTCCAACAACACTTCAAACTGTACGACGCATGCGCATTAGCGAAAAACTATCAATTGTGGTCCGTTGCGCATGCGTCGGACAGTTTCAAACCAGTTTGAAGTATGGTTGGAACAAACCTATTAAGTTTATACTGCTGTCTCCAGGAACAATGAAGTGATTCTTGCGAACTCAAAATAGTCAATGTGATCCGACAGTATTAATGATAGTAATTACATTTGCTCAGCAAATAAGGAGAGGTAAATTTCTACTTGAGTAATCGGAGGTAAAATGCTCATCCAATCGATAAAAAAATGCACGAAATTAGGTGAATATCTTAATGTTTTTCCAAATTACATTAATACTAAAGTAAGTTTATTTTTTTGCCAGAAATAATTTGTGTTTGTGGGAGCCTTAAGCACCTACACCTAAAGCGTTTACCCTACAAGCCAATCATTTTATGGCTTGGCCATAAAATGTACGTAATAATGTAGTGTATATTACCACCATTTATTTTTACCATTATTGTGAAAAGCAGTAGCGTATTTAAAGAGAATGTATTGTTATAGCCATAAAAATTCTAGAGTAGGAAGACATACCCACTTAAGTCAAGCTTTTCAGGAGTCATTTAGTGACCAATAGGAAATTAATTTTGCATAGTGTGAAATTGATGCAACATTTTCACTCAAAAGGACCAACAATCAATGCCATAGTTTAAAAAAAAAAATCAAAATTTTTGATGTAACCCATTCAACGCCTCATCCAATTGAACAATGTACCTCTCTGATGGAATAAACTATATGTTAGGGATGGGCTTGGATCCACTGGGAATCCAACCCCATTCAATGGGTTAAATGGTATTTACACATATTTAAGCCCATAGTATGCCAGATGCATGGTGCCTTCACTAACATTTTTGATGGGTCAATAGCGCCCCATCCACTGTCGTTCTTTCCCGGCACGCTTTCCTTTTTCTTAATCGAGAAGGAAAGCACGGCATGATTGATAATCATGTTCCGTACCACCCACACAACCACTTTCCTGCACTCTTTCCTGAGAGACAATTCGCTCATTCCATCCTGCAGGCTTGTCGTGTGACTACAATCCCTTCGTTTGATGCCATGAACACAATAAAAGGAATATCTCTATCCCATCCACATGAAACTTATCAGTTGACAAGAATGAGAGGATGGTGCGACAGGATAATCTTGCAAGATTATAATCCTGCCGTTCTTTCCTCTTGAACCCTCACTAACACTCTTTCTTGACGGAATCGGACAGTGGATGGCCCGCTAATAAGTAACAGAATTAATAAAAAAAAGCCAAAGACATACTTCCTTGTCCAAAGAGGTTTGTGATCGTTCAGAAGCTGCCATTCCCAAATTGTCTTCTGGACTGACTTGGTCTTTGGTTTCTTGTCATCCTCTTTCTCTTCTTCCACTTTAGCTTCCTCTTCTTCCTTATCTATAATCTGATGAACATACAATCCACATTATAAGACAATAATGATCTCATTTGTTTCTCAAATTCAGGAGACATCAGGTGGTCCTTACAACCGGCAAAAAATACAAAGAAAGAAAATTGTTATAACTAATTTGTGTATTTTTCACCTAAAGCTTATCACTGTTATCACCATTATCAATGGATTATATTTACCTTGCATGACATATTATAATAACATCATACTTTAAGTTTGTTGATTAATCATTTTGATTAAAATTAAATTTAACTGAAGACAATTAAAATGCAAATCCAACAGTATAAGTAGTTGGCAATGATAGTGACACAGATTCATAAATGATAACATGCATAAAAATAAAGTTAATTAAGGTTGATTTTAAAATTAGTAAAATGTGAACATAAATTAACTATGCATACAATAAATTATAATAAATGTAACAAAGACGAAGGAATACAGAGGTACACATATCTGAGAAGCACTCTCAGAAAGTACACCTGCAGCTAGAATCTGTACTTTGATGTAAGCTGGTGATAGAATGAGATCACTTCGGAGAAATTACTTACAGTGATCTCATAATACATATGACCAAGAAAATGCCAGCTAGAAATAAGGGGGGGGGGGTCTCTTACATTAGACAGTTATGTACCTTGGAGCCCAATTCTATGGATGGAGTAAACTGTTTTTATTATACTAGGTGTTATCTTTTATACTATGTGTTTTTACTATACTATATTTTTTATACTTGTGTGCTTTTATTTTTTTTAGTGGATTTCACCTTATAACTTGTAAAGCAAGACATTTACGCAAAAAGTGGAGAAGTAGTAAAATAAAGAAGAGAAAAATACCTACCAATTATCTCCTTACCATTTTTTTGTAAGTCGAATGGTTTCTATGCAAAAGAGGGTTGAAATAACCGGGAAATCAATAATTTTTGAAAAATAGCAACAAAAATAATAGAACCTGTGTCTAAGATCTCGCATTAGTACTTATGTCCAACAAAAATTTTACACGCAAATATGAGAAATCACCATAAAACCACTTGTGTGCTTTTATTTTTTTTAGTGGATTTCACCTTATAACTTGTAAAGCAAGACATTTACGCAAAAAGTGGAGAAGTAGTAAAATAAAGAAGAGAAAAATACCTACCAATTATCTCATTACCATTTAAAAAAGTCGAATGGTTTCTAAGCAAAAGAGGGTTGAAATAACCGGGAAATCAATAATTTTTTAAAAATAGCAACAAAAATAATAGAACCTGTGTCTAAGAGCTCGCATTAGTACTTAAATACATATAAATTGTTCAGAAATTCGCTATATATTATTTTAAGAATAAGGTTTGTAGCTATTTTTCAAAAATTATTGATAGCATAGAACCCATTCGACTTACAAAAAAATGGTAAGGAGATAATTTGTAGGTATTTTTCTCTTCTTTATTTTACTACTTCTCCACTTTTTGTGTAAATGTCTTGCTTTACAAGTTATACGGCAAAATCCACTAAAAAAAAAAAAGAAGATAGTGGTTTTATGATGATTTCTCATATTTGCGTGTAAAATTTTTGTTGGACATCTTCAGATTCGTGTTCAGCACACCGAAAAACATAAAATTAACTGCCAGTGCAGTCCGGCCACCAACCGTTTACACTTCAGCACTCTCCAAGTCTTTCCAATATTTCAACTCCCATTTGCGTGAAAACCGTACGACGTACAAATAAATGTTATATTATAGACATAAATTGTAGGTTATTTTCTCCTTTTTATTTTACTACTAGACCACTTTTTGCGTTAATAGATTGCTTTGCAAGTTTTAAGCTGAAAACCAATAAAATAAATTTTTTTTTAGTAGTTTTTTGATGATTTCTCATATTTGCCGCGGGAAATTTTGTTGGACAACTTCAGATTCGTGTTCAGCACCCCAAAAAACAAAGTAATCCAACAACACACCAGAACTTTCCACTTTGAGCTCTTTTTATGCACCATTTGATTGGACTAAACATCAAACAGCCTCATACATGGTCAAAATGTTAGCGCAAACATGATGTTTGTGCAAACATTTTGACCGTGTATGGAGGCCTTTATAAAGTAATTAGACATGCACTAAAATTGATAGGGCTATTGTTTAGAGCTTCTTTAATATACAGGGTCACATTATTGTTTAAAAATTATTTAATATTAATATGCATTGACATACAACATATATTAGAAAAAAAGCATAATATGCCAATTATGTATAATCCCTTGAACAAGCCTAAGCACTTATAAGATTACCCTTCTGAACTTTCCTCTTAGAACAACTACGGATTTTTTTATTTAATCATCTCAAAGTTGATTGAGGATACAAAAGTCAAAGCACAAGTTTAAATCTCAGAATGAATACATATTTTTATATTGTACATACCTCATCCTCGGAAGGCTTATCTTCAACATCATCGTCGATAGGTTCATCTACAGTTATGGTCCTGTCAGCCCACAAGTAAATAGGGAAGTTGATGAACTGCGAGTATTTCTTAACTAGATTCCTCAGAGTTTCAATCTCCAAGTAATCAGCGGCTTCGTCCTTCAAGTGCAATCTAAAAATAAAACTAGTTAGTATGCTAAGTAACAATTTAGGAGCACCAGAGTGCCTGTAAAGCTAAAAACACATCACTCTCGTTCAATCCCACGAGAGGTAAGATAATTAAGATATAAGTAACTATCTACTGAGTTTTAAACTAATTCACAGAGGTAGATGTGTAAAGTGACCAATCCTTTCATTCAGTAATGATCGTTTGAAACTTGTCTCACATCTCGGTAAAAACTTGCTCATCCAGTGTTTTCTTCACTATGATTAAGTTCTCAAACAATCTCATTTAAAACAACAAACTTATTTTGATACATATTTTTCTTACGTGATTTGAGTTCCTCGCTTAAGAGTGTCTCCTCTAGGATCTTCAGCGATGGTAAACTTAGAAGCATCAGATTCCCAGATAAGCTGCTTGTCCTGGTTATGTTTTGTAGTAACTACAACGGAATCAGCCACTGGAAAAGAAAAAAACAACAGCAAATATAGTCAAAAGAGAAACACAAATAAACATATAATTGGTATAAAGAAGGAAGTAGGCGCCACAACTGGCAAAAGGCTACACCAAGACCAGTCAAATAATTATAGACTAGAATTACACCTGTTCTAATCAAGTTTTGCCTGTATCTATCACAGTCTGTGCCAAAAGAGACTTAGTGCGTTGACAGCACAGGAAATCTAGTGACACACAGATTGGCCAACCTCTCTCAGGGGGAAAAATTATCTTTGCCTAATTGGCTCGACCTTTTTTCCGGGAAAATCTCGAGCTCTCATTGGCTCCCCACCCCATTTGCTAGTTTTCCCACACTGTCAACACACTAACTCTCGTTTGGGACAGACTGTAACTAAGAAGAGTTAGAGAGCATCAATAATATAATCGAGTAGTGACCTGATGATACACCATGAAATGATTTGTTAATGATAAACTAAGGCAACCACATTTATTGGCCTGAAACCACACTAGTATTTGCCTAGCACTCTATCTGCAATGTGGCTTACACTGTTGATAATTACTCTAGAAATTTTTTTATATGCAACGCTTAACAATGTGATTTCTTGACAATTTATCCATTTCAGTTTGTCATTACTTAAGGATAGGACTAATAATCCAAACTTTCTAATTTTTAGGCATTGTATCTTTTTGCCATTTTTGGCACATTATTTCATGCATTTTTTAAAATAGTTCAAATTATTAATAATATTCTTATTAAAAGCACCTTTAAACGGAATTGCATTTATATGAAGCTGGGAATGCTTCATATAAAAAGAGATAAAATTTACAAAGTCAAGGTACTAAATAATACACCATGTAGATGATTTTTATTAAAATGAAATTATTAAAAAAAGACTATAAATGATGAAACTATTTTTTTATTATTATTTTTTTTTTTTTTACCTTAGGCCTTCGACACACAGACCAACTAAAAACAAACTGATTACAAACTCAAATCACCATCCAGTTGGCTATGAGTTTTAACCTATAATTGAATGGGACACCGAACCTGGAGCAACTCATAACAAACTGGGTTTGTTTTCAGTTGACGTCAACTCTTAGGCAATTTCAGTTTGACACCAGTTACGTTTGTTTTGAGTTGCTCCGTGTGCGGTGTCCCATTCAAGTGCGGAGGGCCTTAGACATACATACAAGAATTTCAGCGTCAGTCCCATATCCGCAATAAAACCTTCATTACAATTCAGGTTACAGGTATATTGTCATCATTCACTGAAATTAGTTAAGAGTTTAAAAGTGTAGAGAGGGGGATAATAGTGAATAAAAAAAGTGACTTAAACATTGGAGCCAGGTTAAATTACCAACAACATGCTTAAACTAAGATGTTATTGCAATAGGTGAATGCGTTAAATAGCAATAAATAAAATTGACAAACCAAGTCGAAGGAAAAATGCAATTACTCAGAAAAAGCTAAATAATGTAAAAAAATAAAACCGTATATAAATGACCATATAACTATTTCAATAAAATTATGATAACCATGGAATAAAAGGTAAGTGATAAACAAAAATAATTGATAATTGCAATAAGTTACAGGTGACAACACAAAATTTATAAACAATAGTTTAGAATGTTTTATAGTTTGTCAGCAATTCTTACTGTCTTCAAAGTTTGAAGCAGGGGCTTCGACTGTACTCCTTCTATCTTCTTTAAGTTCTTTGGTATCTGATATTTTGTAAGTTGTTGCAAACTGTTCGTATAATATTATCAATCGGCAGAATTACAAAGTCTGACAACAATAAAGTATAATTCAACTAATGTTACACTCCATGACATTTACCTAGGAAACTTGAGTAGAATCCAACACCAAACTGTCCGATCATGTCCATGGTATCTTGTGAAGTTCCCTGTTCTTGTATTTTGTTAAGGAACTCGGCGGTTCCTGACTTGGCTATCGTACCGAGGTTGTTCACTAGATCATTCTTAGTCATACCGATACCAGAATCAGTGATATGAAGTACTTTGTTCTCCTTATCAGCCTGAAAACAAATAGAAATCATATTAGAACTAACGTGTGATTATTAGTATGGAACATGTCTCACCTCTCTAGTAGGGATGGGAGGAACGGAACGTAACTATAAAAATAACTAGTTCCTGCGTTGGAACGGTTCCAATCGTTCCAAGATTTCATGGAACTACGTTATTTTTGGAACGACTTTGAAATTTTTATTTTACACGAAATGTCTATTTTTATTTATTTAACAATATTTTTGTCTTAATTCAATTCAAATTAAAAATTATATTTTTGTAAAAAAATATATATTTAAGTGATTATGGAAAAAAATAATACGNTAGATAGAGGAAAGAGGAAGTTGGTAAGATAGAGGTAAGAAGAAGGTGGTTAGATAGAGGAAAGAGGAAGTTGGTAAGATAGAGGTAAGAAGAAGGTGGTTAGATAGAGGAAAGAGGAAGTTGGTAAGATAGAGGTAAGAAGAAGGTGGTTAGATAGAGGAAAGAGGAAGTTGGTAAGATAGAGGTAAGAAGAAGGTGGTTAGATAGAGGAAAGAGGAAGTTGGTAAGATAGAGGTAAGAAGAAGGTGGTTAGATAGAGGAAAGAGGAAGTTGGTAAGATAGAGGTAAGAAGAAGGTGGTTAGATAGAGGAAAGAGGAAGTTGGTAAGATAGAGGTAAGAAGAAGGTGGTTAGATAGAGGAAAGAGGAAGTTGGTAAGATAGAGGTAAGAAGAAGGTGGTTAGATAGAGGAAAGAGGAAGTTGGTAAGATAGAGGTAAGAAGAAGGTGGTTAGATAGAGGAAAGAGGAAGTTGGTAAGATAGAGGTAAGAAGAAGGTGGTTAGATAGAGGAAAGAGGAAGTTGGTAAGATAGAGGTAAGAAGAAGGTGGTTAGATAGAGGAAAGAGGAAGTTGGTAAGATAGAGGTAAGAAGAAGGTGGTTAGATAGAGGAAAGAGGAAGTTGGTAAGATAGAGGTAAGAAGAAGGTGGTTAGATAGAGGAAAGAGGAAGTTGGTAAGATAGAGGTAAGAAGAAGTTGGTTAGATAAAGGGGGTTAGATAGAGGAAATAAAAAGGTGGTTAATATCGGGGGTTAGATAGAGGAAATAAAAAGGTGGATAATATCGGGGGCTAGAAAGAGGAAATAAAAAGGTGGTTAATATCAGGGGCTAGATAGAGGAAATAAAATGGGTGTGTCAGGTATTATAGGTGATGAGTTCCAATCGTTCTAGAGTGTGAATAATTTTATAGATATAATAAACATAAGAAAGCAAATAATAATATTACCTTGATCCTAACAACCATCTCTTCGTTCGCTGAGAGTTCTGAAGGCTCGGTGAGAGAAAGAAGTCGAATCTTATCTAGAGCATCAGATGCGTTAGATATCAACTCTCTCAAGAATATCTAAAAAATCAACAACAAAAAACATTAATTTGTAAGTAAACATAAAGCAGGATAGACCTGGAACAAAGTAAGTGAACAAGTAATAGTTTGTGGGACATAATATGTTATAGTAATCAAATCAGAAGTACCTCTTTATTCCTGTAGAGTGAGTTGATAATGAGTTTCATCATACGATTAACTTCAGCTTGGAAAGTGAATTTCTCAGCCTTATCTCTCAGTTCCTTCAGTTGGGCTACATTTAAACCGTCCAACTTGATAGCCTCCGCTTCTCTGTCCACCGCCTCCGAATCTGAAACAAAAATTATAATCATTTATTTGTAACAGGAAACAAAGAAGAACCAAAAAAAACTTTGCAACTACTATTCTTGTACCGTTATTCAACTGTTAGCGAGTTAAAGGAAAATTAGACAAATCAAAAAAATAAGAGGACCTAGTGCCGTTTTTATTTTTATTCATTTTTTTTTATATTAAACAGCCTACTTAAAAAGTATGATCAGATATCATCACCACCACTATTATACATGACTAACGATACACGATAAAGTGTCTTTGTCAATATCATACACGACAAACGATGTACGATCAAGTGTCAGTGTCAATATCATACATGACTAACGATGTACGATCAAGTGTCAGTGTCAATATCATACATGACTAACGATGTACGATCAAGTGTCATTGTCAATATCATACATGACTAACAATGTACGATCATTTCTTATCACTATTATACAAGACTAACGATGTATAATTACTATGATAATATTATTAAAAACCCCTTGCTCCTAAACTATAACATGCCAGGAGATTTATAAGACCTGATAACTTCACAAGAGGTGGGGATCAAATTTTTTTAATGAAACATCTTGGCTCATTTAGCCTCTTTCTTATTTGAGGCAAATAATTGACAGGCAGTGCCTTCACACATTAGGGTCATTCACATGTCAGGGTAGTTGAGGAGCACACAGAGTCGAGGAAAGTGGGGCGGGCTCGGCAGGCATGGCCTGATGTTCAAGCAAGACAAGACGAAGAATCCAGATGTGGGTAATCGAGAATGTACTGTACTTCACTTAGATGTCTAATGAACTTTAAAGACAAAGGGATCATTGCTCAGTATTACAGAAGTGATTATAGCCTTTAGTCTAATAAGCTACTACAGTCTATAAGATTAGAGTTGGCACAATCGAAGGCGGGAAACAACAAACGTGGAGGTAGTTTTGGGTTTATAAAAAGGGAAAATCAGTGTGGCCATGTTATATTTTCTTTGTGGAATAGGGGTAGAGTATAGCATTTTTTTCTGAAGTTGCATTCAACATGGGGGACCAATAGAATCATTTTCCTCAAAATTTTCCCGCCTTTTGATTGTGCCAACTCTAATCTTATAGACTGTAAGACAAAAGGGATAATAATGATTTTAAATGTACATTAGGTTCATTCTAACCAAGAATGTATCATCACAGGCATGCACAATCCAACTTGTGACAATGTTTTGTAATGTCTTCCAAACTTAGGGATGTCGATAGATCGATAGCACTATCGATACTATCGATAGTTGTTGCTATCGATAGTGCAATCGTAATAGTAAGCCAACTATCGATTGTCCCCCCCCCCTT
>KZ651653.1:304422-316913 GCA_001010745.2 Gerris buenoi
GAGAATGATCTCTGTAATGAGTTGGGAACCAAAGAATTCACACAATTAATCCGTCTAGTTCCTAATGATTCACATGTTGAGCAACTCCCTTGAGAATGATCTCTATAATGAGTTGGAAACCAAAGAATTCATACAATTAATCCGTCTAGTTCCTAACGATTCTCATGTTGAGCAACTCCCTTGAGAATGATCTCTGTAATGAGATGGAAAACAAAGGACTCTGACAGTCTTCAGACAATTAAGTGTGATGGCAGAATCCTAAACTATAGATTAACTTCAACCTGTGAAAATATCCGATATAAAGTCAACAACTTAATTTCGTTTCTAACTTGGCTGTATCTGTCATTTATACAATTTCTAATTTCTTTATGAAAATTAATTACAAGATTAAAAAATGATAATTTTGTAGGGATAACTTACAACTCTCTATTCCAGTCCTACCTCTAAATAGGATCGGTTATTTTAAAAACAAAACAACAAAAAAAGAAAAAAAGGATTTATTTTAAAATATCACCAGCATCATAAAATTCAATTATGATCATCACCAAAGTGAATATCTGTTTACCTTGACTTGTTGGAAGTCTTCGTTGGAGTGTGGTGAGAGCGGCTGATTGGTTACTTGTGGGTGAGGCGCCGGCTGACCCTGCGACTGGACTAGGGAGTGACGTCTTTCGAGGAATTGACGAGCGAATTCAGTCGCTTCTTTAGACTCTCCGACGTACCCTCGAACGTATTCCAGTACGTCAGGACCGGATTCGATCTCACGAAGGAACGACACAAACGTAGGGACTGAAAAACAAAAATTAAAAGTATGTCAAGAGTGTGATAATAGTTGAGAGAAAGGATAAGACGAATGATGCATAGCGCAGACAGAAGTATAACTATACGGGAACGAACACAGGATGAAAAATGAGAGTCAGTCAAAAACTGAGAGCTCATCACCATGTGATGCACCACTTTACTGCACTACTATAAACTTCACTGTAATTTACACACTGCTTATCTTTCCTCTATCAAACCACTTTCCTCTTAACTCTTATCCTTCCTCACCACTAAAATCACAGACCTAGGCAGCTCGCACACCAGAACAGGCAAAACAGAACTGACTCAAGGGTAGAGTAACCAGGTATTGAGAAACTGATGGTTAGTGGATATCACAGCTTGTGCTGCTATTCTGTACATAAAGAGAACTAATATCGTTAGTTTTCTTAGCTGTCACTATCTCGGCAGTAGAGGTAGAGGTAAAAAAATAAACAGGGAAGAAAGAAAAACAGTTATCTTAGTGACTCTTAGAACTAGTGCTGATAATGTGGCCACATCAAGAGCCTGACTTATAGATTCACAGCTCTACAAAGAGTTTTAAAAGAATTACTTAATATTAATAACCGATGATTCAACTAGTTATTTTTTAATCGTCTCTCAGTCATAATATAAATACAAGGAATTACAGAAAACTGGTTCATAACAAGTGCTGCTAATGCAGTAAAGAAACAGTTAAGAGAAAAATTCTTTCTCTGGGAGTCACAGAAAAATAATTAATCACAGCTGTTTGGGGTAGTTTTTATATTTTGTAAACAGACAATTTTTAATTTAATCGATATTGTGACTCAGTTATAGAGATTTAAATAATTATTTGGGTAAACTGCTCACAGCAAGTGCAGACAGTGGCCATAAAGATAACTAAAAAAAAATCCTCTGTGAATCACAGCTCATAGCTTTTGACTGTTTAAAAAAAATCCATAACGATATATTAAAAAAAATCACTGAGATATCTGTCTCAGTTATAGAGGTAGGAAAGGGCAGAGAGATCTGGGTCAGTGGTATTTTTATCTGGTGCAGGTAATATGGCCGATAAAGGACTAATAGCGAGATAATAGAACTAAAAGTGAGTCACAGTTCACAGATAGTTTTAACTCAAAACTTTTTTGCAAGATACAAAGTAAACAAACAAAAAAAACAAAGTCAGTCCTAATTTTAAAGGTGTGAAAGGGTAGAGAGATAAAGGGTCGAAGTTTAGGGTAAGTGCTGCTAATGCGGTCAAATAAAGAACTAGTAACCTCTATGATTCACTTTTCCTAGCTTAGATAATAATGGATTGTAAGANTAAATTAATATTTCTCTTTTGATAAAGATGGTATTAATTCGTTAGTTGTATTTTGTGCCAAATTTATTATTTGGGAAGGCTTATTATTCTTCTCATATTCGTCATAATCACTTAAATCCCTCATTGTTTTTCACAAAAAAAGTTTTCTTTTAAAAAACAAACAGCAAATTAGTTTTGATAGACATAAACAAACTCGCTAATCATGGGTAAAGGTGAAGAATTATTCTTTTTTAACACCCTAGGGCGGAAAAAAAGAGGAATTCTACAGAATTATGAGACGAGCATGCACAATGCATACAAGTACGTAAAGAATCACTTTCTACACATCTAAACAGTGATACAATGTTTATATTTCGTATCAATTGTAGATAAGAGTTTTTTTATTTTCATATTTTAAATGTATTTAATATTTTTTATTTGGCTGTCTAAAGCAGCCTTCTACAGATAATTTACAAACAAAGAAACAGACTTAAACATAAAGATAAATAAGTTAAAATAAAGTAACGTAAGAGTATAAAAACAACTTGAAGTCAATCCCGTAACCTGTAGGTATTTTGCATTCCATTTAAGTCAGATTTTTTTTAAAAAAAAAAAAACTTTTACTTATTTAAATTTAATTAAATTCTACTTAATTTTATGGTTTTAGGTGTTTTAACAATATTACTTTATTTCATACTTCAAGTTTAAATCTGTTGCTTTGGTTGTAGATTATCTGAAAAAGGTTGCTCTAGAACAGCCAAAAAGGGGTCAATTGTACAAAACATTTATTGGATCTGAAATATGCACGGAAGAAAACCAGATGGCTCTTATAATTGAGTAGGTCAAACCTATTGCCTCAGCTTAGCACATGATAGGAGCTTTCCTATTAACATGATTTTAGTCTTGACTAAACATAGCCAACTAATAAGACATCTAGCATTTTAAAAGTAGAAGACGACTCTACCAGTCCAGTTTGTGTTAGAGAAGAGAAGGCAGCTTGCCACTTTATGGGAGCGTGTGAAGGATATGGGCAACTCCCTTGAGAATAATCTCTGTAATGAGTTGGAAACCAAGGGATTCACACAATCTATGACAGTTGATTCCTTAGTATGATCTATATTAATCCATTATTCCCTAGAAAANTTTTGTTTTTTCTTCTTTCACGCTGATTAACCTTCTTTTTGAATCCAAGGAATCCCATGGAGAACACGAACACTTATACTTTCACTGTCTGATATTCAATAAAATTTAAACAAAGAAAATCTGTGATCGAACCTATGCCTCTACCGACGAACGAATCTCGAGTCCTACTCGCTATCCACTCAGCTACCAGGGTTACTGAAGCTTACAACTCTTTCAAGATGATTATAGCCTTTCCTATGCCAGTATCAATGCTTTGATTCCTTTATAGCTAGGTTATATAGAATATAATACAAGTAATAGGTTTAATATTTATTTTTTTTTAAAATACTATATTCGCTTACCCGTTATTTCCTTCCTTTTGTTCATATTATGATAAATTATACACGTAATTCCTATTACGGGAAAATGAAAAAAAAAAAGTCTTCTGATCGTTTCACACTCCACACGGTGTTCTCACTATTCACTTAATTACTTAAAATAATATAACCCGCAAGCTATATAAACACTGTTACTTCTAATGTCTATATTTTTTTAAGGACTGCTCATAAAAATATGTTCCAATTCACGAAATAACTACTTTAAATTTTAAATAAAAGTTTAGCGCGATCTACTCGGTTTGAAATTTTATATAACCTCCCCCGCCCACAGTAAGCATTTAAAAAATTGTGATCAGAGACTTTGAAACAGAAAAAATTTGGATAAAGCTGAATTTTGGTGTTCATGGCTTTATTTTGGTCCCCTGATGAACATACTAAGTTTTCCCCCTCGAGGGATGTTGGCGTTGGCCGCCATTTTGTAAAAAAGGGACCAAAATTCGGATTTCGGCCAATAACTTCGTTCTCATCGATGATACGACAAAAATAGATATTATCAAATTTGTAGGGTTTAATATTGTCAACAAAAAAGGTTCAATGTCATTTTTCACTTAAGTCAATAGTTTCAAAGTTATAGCAAGGGGCGAAGTGGACATGATTTTTAGACTTTTTATTTATTATCGAGTGTCAATGTATTTTTCGTCTAAAAATCAAGCTCCAAAACTATTTACTTTAGCGTATAATGACATTGAACCTTTTTTGTTGACAATTTAAAGTCCTACAAATTTGATAATAACTATTTTTGTCTTATCATCGATGAGAACGAAGATATTTGCAGGAAACCAAATTTTGGTCCCTTTTTTTCAAAATGGCGGCCAACGCCGACCTCCCTCGAGGGGGAAACCCAGTATGTTCATCAGGGGACCAAAATAAAGCCATAAACCAAAATGCAGCTATATCCAATTTTTTCCTCGATAATCGCCCTTTTTGAGCTAATGCTATTGGCCTATAAGTTCTTAGTGGTGCATAGGAGACCCCTAAAAAATAATATAAAAATAATATATCCCTCATTCAAATAGGAATCATAACAAAAGTGGGTGGAACACATACCACAATGTGACTAGGTCAATAATTTTCACAACTTGATTTCTTACAGTTTTTTTTTTTTTTTTTTTTTTTTAAGTAAGATTTAGATTAACCACTGTCTAGTTGCTAATAAACCGCATTATGAGAAACTCCCCCTTGAGTATCTACTGCCAATCTGGCAGAGTTTAAAATATTGGTCAACGATGTAATCTTCATTAGTCAAATATATAAATCTAAGCTGGTTGCTAAAGGTAACGTGCATATGAAGATTACCTGTTCTCTCTCGGAGCGCTGTATATCGAGGAGCGAAGTGTTTGAGGCCTGGGGAGGACACCACTGGTCCCTCTGGATCTTATTCATAAGGTCCTGGTGTTTCTTGGCTTCCTCTGCCTCTTTTCTAAACAATAAACATTAACAATAATTGTTTGTAAACAATTACATCGGGTTGGTAGACTATGTTATCATTCACGGAAGCAGGGGATCAAGGTTCTACTCCTGGCATGAGCAAAATTAAAAATATTAAAAACCTAAATATTTTTAATATACGCTTCAAGCGCTTTCGTGTAATAAGTAAAATGTAAACAACAATGCAAGTTATTGAAAATAGTAGTTTAAACAGTTTTGTTTTGATGTAAAACTTAATAACCGTGGTTGTTATTTCTTAATAAAACAAAACCTCCAAAATGCACCACATGCTAGTGCGTACCACAGTACCTAAATTCCACACAATTTTTTTTGTCTATATAGTCTGACCATGATGAAAAGTTTAGGCCGGTTTTTGTTTTTGTACTGTAAGAAATGAAAAGGTATCCAACAACGTTTCAATTCTGATCAATGTACACCACAAAACTTTAATTTCATATATACAGGGTGGCACAAAAGTATGGAAACCCCTGAATAACTCTTCAGAAATGCATTTTTTTTGAAAAAAATTAAATACAAAAGTTTCAGGATTTTTCCTTAGCTATTCAATGGTCAGCTTGGATTTGACCTTAAACTTGCCCTTAAGGGTCATTTGAAGGTCAACTTTGTTATTTTAAATGGGAACCCCCATATTTTATTGCATATTTGAAAAGAGCAGGAAATTTTATGTAAAATATGATCTTGACTATGTCTTTGAGCATGCTCTTTAAGGTCATTCTAATGTCAAAATTGTTTTTCCAATGGGAAACCCTCATTTGTATTGCGGATTGCGAAATAATCAAATTTTTCTCTTTAACAGTGGCCTTGACCATAGCCTACACAACGCCTTTGACCATGACCTTCAAGGTCATTTTAACCTTTCCCCCTCCCCTTTTTTATTAGTTTATTTGTTTTTAGTACTTTAATTCAATTTTTTTTCTTCATGGTCTTATTTCTGGTCATAATCAAGGATGTGGTAGACCTTCAAGAAAAAAAATTGAATAAAAGTACTAAAAACCAATAAATTAAAAAAAAGGGGAGGGGGGAAGGGATGAAAGGACCTTGAAGGTCATGGTTAACGGCGTTGTGTAGCCTATGGTCAAGGCCACTGTTAAAGGGAAAATTTTGGTTATTTCACAATCCGCAATACAAATTAGGGTTTCCCATTAGAAAAACAATTTTGACCTTAGAATGACCTTAAAGGGCATGCTCAAGGACATGGTAAAGGTCATATTTTTCATAAAATTTCCTGCTCTTTTAAAATCTGCAATAAAAAATGGGGGTTCCCATTTAAAATAACAAAGTTGACCTTCAAATGACNAAAAAAAAAAAAAAAAAAAACGCCCACAGTAGGCATTTTACAAATTGTGATAAAACTATTTCTTAAGTTCTTAGTAGTGCATAGAACACCCCTAAAAATATAATATAAAAATTATATATCCCTCATTCAAACCAGAATCATAATAAAAGTGTGTGGAACACATACCACAATATGTCTATGTCAATAATTTTCACAACTTGATTTCTTAGTGGTCGACCAAGAAGTCATGGAAATATGAGGAGTGCGCTAGTGTCGTCATGTACAGTTAGTTTTTAATAAAATAGACCACTGTCAAAAAATAGTGTTGTTCTTTGGTTATTACTAATTTTATTTTTTTTAACTTCTATATTTTTTGCTACAGGCAACACTGTACCTGATAAGAAATCACTTCTACTATACCTTAATATCTTTATATTTTAATTTATTGATTATTCCTCTTTATTTCTGAGTTTGATTTGTTACTTTTGATTTCCGACCCTGTTACTTGTAGCGTTAGCGTCCTTTGTATTTGCATCATCCCGTGGATTTGTGGATCGTACGAAAATAGTTTAGGACAGTTGTGATTATAACTCGTACTGTATAAAAACAAACAAAATAGGAAACCTAGCAGATTGGAAACCTTNCGCTGTACTGGAAATGTAGAGGCCCAAAAATCCCGGGGCTGTAGTCTATTTTTCTCTTTCTGTTTCCCGTAGTTAATAATAATTTGATTTAAATTAAAATTTAATCTGTCCATGTATGAATACTACCAAAAACGACAAAAATGAATAAAAATATATTATAAATGATATCATTTTGCTAGGCTAGGTCTCTCCGGCTCCTACTACTACTACTACTAGTTAGAGATACTCACTATCATATGGGCAGGTCATGGGAAGGTTAGCGAGAGTCTGTTGACACCACTTAGTGAAGTCATCCTGTCTAGCCTGATTACCAAACAGCTGCATCACTGCAATCTCCTCCCTCTTAGCCTTAGATTTGTTTTCTTTGGCCTGCTGCTGTTGAGCAGCAGCTGCTACTGCAGCAGGGTTGGTGCCTCCAGAGCTTGCTTTACTCACCTTGTTGCCAGCGGGGTTAGAGCTAGGGACTGGCTTAGGACCTCCTCCTAGCTGGTCCCAGAAACCTCCAGCTCCACCTACAAATAACATTAATTAATTAATGTATTTAAAAATCAGATTCAAATTTAAAAAAAAATGATACAACTAATATTTAATTTGGACTGGTTTTTCCCCCCCACTTCTTAAGATTATAATTACATCATCCTTATAATTCTTAAGAAAGTTCAAAAAATTTCCCTCCTGCTGATTGCCTCTTTTTGGCCACCTGGGTCCTCATTTGGCTTCTATAATTGTGTTTAAATTTATCTATCACACGTCTTGCATTTCTCCACTTGTCTACCAAGCAGTCTTCCACTAACTCCATCCAGGTTAGGATTTATTTAAACTTTTACCCAAGTGAAAATCAAAAACCTTGATTTTATCATCTAATTTACCCTCTGTGTAAATTTCATCTATATTGTAAATACATCCTTATCTCAGCTAGTATACATAAACAATCTACAAGACAATAAATGGATCCCAGCCCAACATCCATCAAGTCAGTTCCATCATTCTAAATCCATTATCTATTCTCTACTCATCTTCTCTATCATTTGCAAGTAAAGGAATCCAACAAAAAGGTATTTCAACCCAAAGACTCAACATAATCCTTTTCTTTATCTTTCTTTTAACCATTTATTTAACTTTGCCGACAATAATATCTATAAATTCATAAACTGTAATTCATCCACAAACAAATTTCTATCTGCACAATGGAAATCTTCACATGCTTAAGGTGGCTACCAGCCCCCACTTAGAGGCTCATTTAAACAACCTTTAACCAATCCTTGTACCACCATTAACTACTCAATATATAAGTAGTATTAGACAGTAAGATGAACCACTTGTTTGAACCACTTCACACATCATATTACGCAAGGCTGGTGAATTAGTGAGCTGAGTGAATCAGAGCGTCATGCCCTTTACCACAGAGTTTCATTTAGAGCACCCTGGCAGAGCACCCCTAAGGGGTTGTCCTCGCCCAGTTCCACTCCTGATTTATACATGTTAATGAGAGCACCATCGTAGCATGGTATCGAACTCACGACCTAGTGAGTTACCCTCGATTAATTAAGATAGGCGAGCCTATCTTATTCATTAATATTGTCATGCTGGCTCCCCTTCAAAATATGAGTAAAACTTATACAGAAATGACCAATTTACAATTAACTGAAAGTGAGGATAGAAAATAACAGCCAAAAGTAAAAAATCAAACACTTGTTCTTCATTCTCGATCTATATCTCAGTAAATCAATCTCATCTGTAAATCATCTTATATCTGTAAATCAAAAAGTTTGATTGCTCATTTGACTAATCTATTTGATAACATATGTAAACTGACCCTGGTTATTATGCCAGACTGGTTGCTGAGGAAGCGCCCCCCAGTTCAATCCCTGGCTCCAGGTACCTCCCACCTGCTGATTTGCTGCAGCAGCAGCCGCTTCCTTCTTTTCTCGCTCAGCTTTCTCCTTCTCTTGAACCTGCAACATATTAAATCATCAGCTATTATTGTAACTATAATATATACTTATATATTATGTGATCATTAGAGTGGTTCAAGCTTTACCTCTCCAGAAATCCAACCAAGATTATTGTTAAGGCCGAAATACACGGTGACACTTAGAGCGAGAGAGTCTAGCGAGAACGGTGTCCGATCTGTCTACACGGAGAGCCAAAATTTGGCTAGATTGGTGTCCGAGAGAGCAAATTGACATGACAGGTGTCTTGTCTACACAAGGAAAACAANTAAGATAGGCGAGCCTATCTTATTCATTAATATTGTCATGCTGGCTCCCCTTCAAAATATGAGTAAAACTTATACAGAAATTACCAATTTACAATTAACTGAAAGTGAGGATAGAAAATAACAGCCAAAAGTAAAAAATCAAACACTTGTTCTTCATTCTTGATCTATATCTCAGTGAATCAATCTCATCTGTAAATCATCTTATATCTGTAAATCAAAAAGTTTGATTGCTCATTTGACTAATCTATTTGATAAGATATGTAAACTGACCCTGGTTATTATGCCAGACTGGTTGCTGAGGAAGCGCGCCCCAGTTCAATCCCTGGCTCCAGGTACCTCCCACCTGCTGATTTGCTGCAGCAGCAGCCGCTTCCTTCTTTTCCCTCTCAGCTTTCTCCTTCTCTTGAACCTGCAACATATTAAATCATCAGCTATTATTGTAACTATAATATATACTTATATATTATGTGGTCATTAGAGTGGTTCAAGCTTTACCTCTCCAGAAATCCAACACAGATTATTGTTAGTGTTTAGAATTTGGTTCCAGAGAGAATAGTTATTTCAACATGGCAGGACAAAGAGAAAGAAAATAATATTTATGTTATTTTATTTGCCTGAAATCAGTAATCACGCATAAATTTAGGGCTTTTAAAAACTCATTATTATTATTTACATATGAATGCTTATTAAAATTCAAATTACAAACAAATACTTGTTTTTAATATGATTGAAAGGGGAAAAGGATTCCAGTGTCAGTCCCATATCCGCATTAAAACCTCCAGTACAAGTCAGGTTGTAAATAAGATGTCATCATTCACTGGAAATCTACAAGGGAATAAAATTTACATTTAAGTCTGTGATTATAGTGAAGGGGATGGACAAGATGTAAAAGGAAGGACTTGATGTAAGGGAAAGGACAAGGTGTAAGGGGAAGGACTTAATGTAAGGGAAAGGACAAGGTGTAAGGGGAAGTACTTGATAAAAGGGAAAGGACAAGGTGTAAGGGGAAGGACTTGATGTAAGGGAAAGGACAAGGTGTNAAAAAAAAGGAATAGAATTAATAATACAAACTCCAGGTATAGAATGAAGAAACACAAATTATAAATATCTTGTTAAGTAGACTAAACACTTTCTAACTTTAAAGGTGTGTTTACACCTGACACTTCTCTCTAATAAATGTCAAGTGTCAAACAGAAATTGCTTTGAATGTTTACATTTGAGAGAAATTGATTGAGATTTATGTCGGAGATATATGTCTGACACTTCTCGCAATGCTAAAATTTGCAATGTATACAAAAAAAAAATATAATAATCGGTGTTTACATCTGTTGGAATAGAAGTGTCGACACTTATAGCTAAGAGTAGAAACATAAATCTCAGACATAAATTTTTCAGTGTTTACACTACTGAGAATTCTGTCTGACATAAATATCATGCAATAAATGTCAGGTGTAAACGCACCTTTAGAAGAATATACATTTACAAATAGTTTTTACAATTAATTTATCAATTTTGGTGTGCCACTATAAAAACAAAGTAAAATTCAGTGTCAGTCCCATATCCGCAATATAAACCTTCAAGGCAAATCAGGTTATAAGTAATACTGTCATCATCCACTGAAATAGATCAAAGACTGATCAAAATATTAGGTCATAACAGGAAAATAGAATTTATCAGAACTGTTATTCCTCAAATTTATATTTATGGCAACAAATCGTAATTTTAAATTGATTGCGTTTTAAGGAAATTATTTTTTTTTTTTGCAATTTTAAATTTAATTTTACAAACCCTTGATGTAATTTAAAGCATTAAATTACTTGGGGCTTTTAGTGCCAGGTTGCCGGCTCTGGTGCACAGTGGCAAATCGGAGCTTACTTTACGAACAGCCCTCGTAATTAGTCACATCTTGTCCTAAAATTTTCCATTTTCTCACTTAACTTAACTGTCTTTTCAATAATCTTTCAAGGCTCCAGTCCCCTGACTGACAGTTAATGGAGGTTCTAATGATCTAATAATACACATAAAATATAGAAATTACACTAATAGTTACGTACTTCTTTCGCTCTTCTTCCATTTNAAAATGCACCACATGCTAGTGCGTACCACAGTACCTAGGAATGGTGCGGTTCTATTGGTCTCTGTCCACTTAAGACGCAGGTTAGATTTCTCAGCAGCTGCAGCCGCCGCTGCAACTGCTTCTTGGGCTTGCTGATCTCTCATACTCCTTAGAACTTGCTGCAATTACAAACATTCAAATCGCATTAAAAATCAATAAATAAGCTATTTATATTAAATAATAAATAAGCCAAGGCTTATTTATTTTACAGGATTGGCATTACACATAAAATTATTAGTTTAAATTTTTGTCGTCGGTACATTAGGAGATCAGGTATATTACAGACAATAGCAGGAATGCATAGGGTCATCAAGTTGGCTACTGACCCTAAAAAGGGGACAGAAAGACAAAAAAAAAAAAAAAGGCAAAATGAATTAAACCACTCACATCTGGTTTAGCCCCTAGAGTTCACTGAGCGAGAAATTACCTATTAAATCTAATAAGTCCCGATCTCTAAGAGGTAAACTTATTTAGAAAATGTATTATCAAATTTAAAAGAGTTGGCTATGGTTCATACTTCACACAGTAGATTAGATATACCTATGTCTAGTTGCTCCCACATAATAAGCAACTCCACTAACCCTTTGACACTTCGTTGTCTATGCCGTGGAACCACACACACACACACCCAGAGAGAATAGTTATTTCAACATGGCAGGACAAAGAGAAAGAAAATAATATTTATGTTATTTTATTTGCCTGAAATCAGTAATCACGCATAAATTTAGGGCTTTTAAAAACACATAATTATTATTTACATATATTTCAATATGGAATTTATATGCTTATTTGTTCAAACGAATGCTTATTAAAATCAAATTGTAAACAAATACTTGTTTTTAATATGATTTAAAAGGGAAAAGGATTCGAGTGTCAGTCCCATATCCGCATTAAAACCTCCAGTACAAATCAGGTTGTAAATAAGATGTCATCATTCACTGGAAATCTTCAGGAATAACATTGACAACTAAGTCTGTGATTATAGTGGAGGGGATGGAAAAGATGTAAGAGGAAGGAAAAGATGTAAGGGAAAGGAAAAGATGTAAGGGAAAGGACAAGATGTAAGGGGAAGGAAAAGATGTAAGGGAAAGGACAAGATGTAAGGGGAAGGAAAAGATGTAAGGGAAAGGAAAAGATGTAAGGGAAAGGAAAAGATGTAAGGGGAAGGAAAAGATGTAAGGG
>KZ651653.1:317714-327814 GCA_001010745.2 Gerris buenoi
TATTAATCAATAATCAATATAATAATAACAAATATTAGTTTAAACTTAAGATTAAAAAAAAGAATCCTTAAAAAGAGGTTACACTATAAGAAAAGATAAATAAAACGCATTGACATCTAGCGGAATTCAATCGTACTAAGAGCCACGTTAGTAAGAAATCAGCGCTCCTACGGAAGTTTTGATAAGTTCTTGCAGTACAATAAAATTTTTTTGCGTCCTAGGACGTAAAATTTTTTTTTCTTTACTCCCAGGAGTAATGAAAAGATTTTTTAAGTCCACGTAACGAAAAATTGATTTTAGCTTTTTTTCTAGGCTCTAAAGTTACTATTTCACAGCCTACCACGGAAAAATAGCATTTTTCTGAACTTAAAGGAATAATTTAAGAATTTTTTTTTTAATTTAAAATTTAATTTTACAAACCCTTGATGTTATATTCAGCATTAAATTACTTGGGACTTAGTGCCACGGTTACTGCTACTCCAACCAATTCCTGCAAAGTGGCCAATCGGAGCTTACTTTCCGAACAGCACTAGTAATTAGTCACTTCTTGGTCTAAAATTTTCCATTTTCTTGCTTAACTGTATTTTCAATAATCTGTCAAGGCTCTATTCCCCTAACTGACAGTTAATGGAGGTTCTAATGATCTAATAATATACATAAAATATAGAATTACACTAATAGTTACGTACTTCTTTCGCTCTTCTTCCATTTTCAGTCTTTCTCTCTCCTCGGCTTGCTTTCGTTTTTCTTCCTCTTTTCTTCTCTTGTCTTCTTCTTTCTTTCGCTTATCCTCATCTTTCCTTTGTCGCTCCACTTCAGCTCGCCTAGCCGCCTGAATCTAACAAAACAACTCACATATAAACATTAAACAACAGTGAAGTTATATCACAAGTGAAATAAGTACCGACTCTTGCTATAAAAAACTAGAGGACACTAAACCTCAGCTCAAATAATTAATAAACTTTTTTTAACCAACGCCCTTTTAAAAATTCATACACATCCAACTTGTCCAGTCAACAAAGGGCAAAATTGAGGAACTGAAGAAAAACTTTTCTTCATTAATAAATGATTATTGCAATACTGGAGCTTGCAAAGTTTGTCACATTAATTCCACAATATGATCAATATATAATAAGACCCTCGCTGACTGGACTACCAGAATGTCTTAAATTTTTAATCAAACTGTAATTACAAATATTTGTTCAAGTTGAATGTTCATACATCAGCGCTTGTCTGTAAAAGTTTTATTTTTTTAAGTCCTCAAGACAACATAAAAGTGAGTTTCTAGTTAAGTTTTAGTGGTTTACCTCTTGTTTCCTGCGTAACTCTTCCTCTTCCATCCTACGTCGTTGCAGTTCATCCGATTCTCTTTTGTTTCTTTCATTCTGCTGCTTCTCCTCTTGCTTGTCTCTCTTCCTTTCTTTCGTTTCCTCCTCTGTTATCCTGACAACTTCATCTTGCTTCCTATAGACACAACAAAATTAAATGACATAAAAAAAAGGAATAGAATTAATAATACAAACTCCAGGTATAGAATGAAGAAACACAAATTATAAATATCTTGTTATACCAATAAGTGAACTTTTTTTATTGTCCCTTAGTTTATGACCATTTCAAGGAAAACCATACTGAAGTGATAAGGAGCAGCAATCAGTATTAACTCAGCCTACATGAACAGAAGTGTTAAGATGAGAAGGATCTACAGACTTTTGTTATCAGGAACTAATGGACTGAGAAGTAGTTCAAGATAAGGCTGAGGAGAGCTGCTCTACGTAATACGAACAAGAGGTCTTGAAATGCAGAAGTGATAAGGTGGTACAATCAGAGGTAACTTAGTCAACATGAACAAGTGTTGAGAAGGATCTACAGACATTTGTTATCACGGACTAGTGGACTGTGGTCCACTATTAAGGGTGAGCGCTACACTATAAATGGTTAATCAAAAGTGAGGGGTATCCCCAATAACTTTTGTATGTATGTACCCAACTTATATATTATACAGGGTGTTTGGTCGAAGATGTAACAAACGAAGAGGGCAGATTCTACCCATCATTTGCAACAAAAAACACTATATATACCATAGGTCAATTCTCAATAGTTTCGCCACAATAATTTTTTTTGTTATTTTCCAAGGTACGTCCATTTTAGTTGAAATCGATTGCTGCACCTAAAATATTGATGATAGAGCTGAAATAAAGGTATCATTGGAAAGAAGAGAAAATTTCAGTTTAGAAAATGTCTATTTCAAATGCTTTAAAGGAGCAAAACATATCCATAAATTTCATTTTAATGTAAATTTTATCAAAAAAATTCAAATTTATTTTGGTTTGAGCCTGTAATTTTGCCAAAACGGCATGAGCTACAGTTTGCCAAATTTCAGTAAAACTTCTCCATTTATTCCCCTTCAATTTAAGTACCATAACACTATTAGTTGATATGCAATTTTTTTGAGCTATGATTGAGTTTTTGTAAAAAAACGACCGTAAAAACGCGTACAGACCACCTTACGTGTTACCTAGAGGAGATGTCTTAATTTTTATAATTACCCAAATAAGTGAGATGAATGAGCGGTTTTTTTTTTCACATTAAATTAATGAGGACTGCAGACCATACTGTCCATAGGTCAACCCTAAATGACCATATTGACTATGTAAAAGACCATATACTATGGACTATGTAAAAGTTAACTCTTATGATATTTGACCAATGTAAGTTATCATTATAAAAATGTGAAATAGGTATAAAATATTTTTTTTTTTTAACTTAATCATGTTAAATGCAATTCTACATTAAAGAATTTGTCCAACAAGTTTTTCTATACAAAACTCATTTCTACAATAGCATTATTATTTTTAGTGTAGTATTATTACTGTTTCCACAGGGTGTGTTGTGTTTTTTTTAATAATGTCAACCCCCTTATTTTTATTCTTCAATGAATAATTGCATTTAGCATGATTAAGTTTTAAAAAAATTTAATTCTTCCCATTTGTATAATGATAAATTATATTCCAGTCAAATATCATAAGAGTTAAAATTTCCTTTTACATAGTCCAGAGGACTATGGTCAATTAGGATGGACCTATGGTCATTGTGGTCTGCAGTCCTCTTTAATTTAATGGGGGGGAAAAAAAATAAGACATCTCCTCTAAGTAACACGTAAGGTTAAACTCAATCATAGCTGGAAAAAATTGCATATCAACTAATAGTGTTATGGTACTTAAATTGAAGGGGAATAAATGGAGAAGTTTTACTGAAATTTGGCAAACTGCAGCTCATGCCGTTTTGGTTAAATTACAGGCTTAAACAAAAATAAATTTTAATTTTTTTGATAAAATTTACATTAAAATTAAATTTATGGATATGTTTTGCTCCTTTAAAGCATTTGAAATAGACATTTTCTAAACTGAAATTTTCTCTTCTTTCCAACGATACCTTTATTTCAGCTCTATCATCAATATTTTAGGTGCAGCAATCGATTTTTCAAGTAAAATGGAGTACCTTGGAAAAAACAAAAAAATTTATTGTGGCGAAACTATTGAGAATTGACCCATGGTATATATAGTGTTTTTTGTTGCAAATTATGGGTAGAATCTGCCCTCTTCGTTTGTTACATCTTCGACTAAACACCCTGTATAAAATTCAGTTTAATATTATTGCTGATTTAATGAAAAAAAGTTAGGTTTTTACCTTATTCTCTTTTTCTTGTCAGGAACTAGTGGACTGTAATCCACCAATAAGGGTAAGTGCTAAACTAGAAATGGTAAATCAAAATTGAGGGGATACCCCAATAACTTTTTTATGTATGTACCCAACTTATATATTATATAAAATCCAGTTTAATATTATTGCTGATTTAACAAAAAAAGTTAAGTTTTTACCTTATTTCTTCTCTTTTTCTATCATCTTCTGCTCTCATTTGCTCTTCCTATACAATAAAAATAATGAATATTAATAATAAACGAAATGAAGAAAGATAAAAAATCCACCAGACATCTAAGAATTGATAATGGATCTTTGTATATTAGTAGAAAAAGTAGTGGAAAATATTAGTAGAAAAATAGCAGTGAGAAGATAGAGATGCCTAATATCAAAACTATCATTATTGATGGCACCTCTTAAAGAATAAATGAAAAATATGAAATGTTTCTCACTAGAACTTGTTGCTCAGTCTTGAATGATTTGGGATTAACGTGGGACCACTGTTTCCAAGAGTTGCCTCCGTTCCACACCGAGTCAACCTAAAACAAATACACACTTTAGATACTAACAAAAACATATAATTAATTTAACAGTAATATAACCCTACAGAAGGTAATGTTGCCGCAACACATTTTGAAGCAGGTACAGAGGTAAAGTTATTATAAAAGACATGTTCCCTAGCATCTCTGCTGTCTCAGCAGAGATTGTTTCTCTAGGTTTACAACCCTTTACAGAGATAATTTTCAAGGAAGTTGCTCATGATAGTAATTAGCAACTAGACATGGATTAATCTAGATCTTATTTAGAAATCCACTATATGATTCTTTGTGAATGATAGTGACTAGAGATGGGCAGAATCGATATTTTTCAAGCAATCGATTATTTACAATCGATAATGAAAATAATCGAATGATTTCAAAATCGATTATTTAGTATACGAGAGGGTCGAAGTAAAGAAAAATGGGGAGACAAATACACAAACACACGATCCCTAAAATACGGGGAACTTAGCGGGCCTTCATAGAAGAGGTGTTAGCGGCCCGACAAAGCGCGGGTTTCACTTTTGTCGGCAAAAGGCAAGATAACGAAAAGTCTTAAAACTACTATTCTATTTACCACACATTCATAATCGCTGCTTCACATTCTTCTTTTCTTAACCCTTATCATTTCTTTGATCTCTCCCTACTTACTACTCTAATTANAAAAAAAAAAAAAACTTTATAAATATATTCATTCAAGCACCACCTGCATTCTCCAATGTGTGTGCCACTTCTTTATTTACTTAGCTCTTTCTACCCCTTTTAAGCTCTTTGGTTTGAATGAACTTCTTTAATCTATTCTGCAACCCAAATATGATCCGTGGCGCTTGAAAGTAAACAACGGGATACAAAGTAACAACGTTTGAAGTAAACAACGGGAACAACGGGGCAGACTTAATGACTGAGAATAGCGTGTTACCATACCTGCTGTTGTTGCTTTGACTGCTGATGTGCTTGCATTTGAGCAAGAAGTGCTCTAAGTTGCAACGAAGCTTGCTGCCCACCACCCTGGCTTTCCTGCAATAAACACACAACATTTAAAATAAATCCATAAATTAATAACGTGACTGGGATTAATTTCAAAATTGGAATGTTAATTTTAGCGTCCTTTAAATTTTATCAAAAATATCATATATTAAGTTGTCAGTCCCATATCCGCAATGAAACCTCCAGTACAAGTCAGGTTTTAGATATGTTATCATCATTCATAAATGTAAAATTATATTTGTAACAAAGCTTAATAGTTTGACAGAGGGCTTAAATTTCATCCATGTATTCATGTGATCATCAGGGTGGGACTTACTTAACTGTTAGTGTTAACACTAAAACAACTTGGTTTCTTAACAGTATCAAGTCAATACAGAATTGAGGAATCATTTTTTAAGATCCAACATTATTAACACATTTAGCTTGGATTCTCAAAAAAACATGTTTCACACTAACGATCACACAGGTAGATGTGTGACTGATCCTTACATTCTGCAATGATCTAATATGTTGTACTCAAAACAAAGTTAGAACACTATCAATAATTGAAGCGAGCGTAAGCGAGCTTCTTACATTCAACGAAATATGCATCTTGGATGTCTGTCTGTGTGTAACGTTTAGTCGATGTATCGAAAACATCGATGTTTTCTTTCGATGTTTTGGGTAACAGCGATGTTTGTTCTTTCGATGTCGATGTATCGAAAACATCGATGTTTTCTTTAGATGTTTTGGGTAACAGCGATATATGCAGTGAACGAGAGAAAAATCGAATTTCGATTCCGTGTGATCGGACTAACTGGGTTAGGTATAGGCCTAGGCATCCGATTATGAAATGATTCAAAATACGAGCTTTGACATTTCGATTCCGAGTGATGGGACTCGGAGCCGAGCGATCGATTATGAGAACGATTTCGAATAATAATCGAATTGTCTTGAACTTACTTCGAGCGATCAAACAATCGGTCTTATATACCGATTATAAATAAACGATTACGATCATTCGATTTCTGTTGCATAATCGATTAAACGATTATTTTAATCGATTATGCCCACCTCTAATAGTGACAGTGAATGACCGTTAATAAGAAACCATGAGTTTATTACTCCACTTAAGGTAAGTATTCTCACTAATTTATTAGCACCCTTATGACCAAATTTCACCTTAATACGGTTGTAATGACATTTTTTTGCATCTTGTTTCATAGAATATTTTAACTGTTCCTTTTAGAACTTTTCTACCAAAATATTGTTTCGTACAAAATCATAAGTTTATTTTACTAGGTGAAAAATTAAGAATTGAAAAAAAAAAAAAAAATCTTGAGCCAGTAGTTGGCACCCTTTAGGCAAGGCGCACACTGGAGACAAAACTGTCTGCAGACTGTTTTCAAAGTGTCTTGGTTGTGCCTGCCTAGTCACACTCGTGTTGTCACAGCCTTTCACACTGGAGGTAAGACAGTTGCATATCTTGTACCCAGCGAAATGGATCTCATAGGAATTGCTGTGATTAGAACATACCAGGCGGAAGGACACTTTAGTCTTGCATCTGTCTCCCCAGCGTATATGGGAGTGTCTTTGCACTCCAATATACTGTATTAACCCTCGCCCATATACTGTATCAGCCCTTGAAGTAGTGACAAAACTGTGTGGGCAAAAATAATCCTGAGTGGCCTGGCCTTAGTCCAGTACTTAAAAATGTCTTTGTTAAATAAATCCAAGTAAGGTGGGATGTAGGGTTGGGACATCGATGTTGAACTTTCGATGTATCGGTGAACATCGATGTTTTTTCCGAAACATCGAAAAGCTCGATGTTATCAATGCATTGGTGGCGACCTTTTTTTTTNTTGTTTCATAGAATATTTTAACTGTTCCTTTTAGAACTTTTCTACCAAAATATTGTTTCGTACAAAATCATAAGTTTATTTTACTAGGTGAAAAATTAAGAATTGAAAAAAAAAAAAAAAATCTTGAGCCAGTAGTTGGCACCCTTTAGGCAAGGCGCACACTGGAGACAAAACTGTCTGCAGACTGTTTTCAAAGTGTCTTGGTTGTGCCTGCCTAGTCACACTCGTGTTGTCACAGCCTTTCACACTGGAGGTAAGACAGTTGCATATCTTGTACCCAGCAAAATGGATCTCATAGGAATTGCTGTGATTAGAACATACCAGGCGGAAGGACACTTTAGTCTTGCATCTGTCTCCTCAGCGTATATGGGAGTGTCTTTGCACTCCAATATACTGTATTAACCCTCGCCCATATACTGTATCAGCCCTTGAAGTAGTGACAAAACTGTGTGGGCAAAAATAATCCTGAGTGGCCTGGCCTTAGTCCAGTACTTAAAAATGTCTTTGTTAAATAAATCCAAGTAAGGTGGGATGTANTAATTGTTTAAAATGTACTGGGGGTGGTTAAGATTCTTATAGTCAGTGTAGTGTATAGGTTTATTTAGGAAGGTGAGCTTTGTACCGAGTACCCCCTGTTGGGTTTTAGATTCAAATTTCCCGCCTCCTCAGTGGCGGCGCTTTCCGTTCGCCTCCTATAACCTCCGTATTCCCTTCCCTTCGCTTCCTCTCTCTCTCCATGCCCACACTGTACCTCTACCTCTTCTTACAGTTTTTCTGTATTTAAAGTGAGCTCAAGTAGTCAAACCAGTTTAAATTCGTTATATTAAGTGCTAGACAGTTTGTGTGGTCACCGCAGCGAACGTCACCTGCCACCAACCCCAGGCCTGGGACATCTAACACCACTTCGCTCCTACGCCACGCAGCACCAAGTAAGCCCTCTTTTCTTTTCCACCTCTTCCTCTACCCTCTTCCTATTTCCTACACCCCCACTCTACTCCACACTGCCCTCTTCCGCTTATCTTCAACTATGACATTCATCATGATTAACAAATTTCAATATTGAGTATTTTATTGCAATATGCTCACTTCAATGATAGAGCCACGCAATGCCTAGTGTAGGTTGGATTTTAAGAAGTGAGATTATTCTGATATAGTACATGGAAGAATCAATCTTCTCCCACATATATCTATGTGATTATAAGTGTAAAACACGTCTCATTTTTCTGAAATTAGAAATAGGTATGTAAGTATTGACAACAGTGGTTTAAGGCAAATCTTCTTGAGAGAGTAAGCAGCAAATAATTTCTTTAAGGCCCCTACGCACTATTTGGTTTACCAATAGTATGTTTGGGTATTCTTGCAGACCTGTCAGGAAACCCTACTGACAAGACAGGCCACCTTATCCTTCAGTAGACGTAGTATAGCTCACCATACAGTGTGGATGCACCTATCTTGACTTATCCGGTGACCATAAGGTAAAACACATAGCCTTTAGAAATGACAAACTCAAGATACTAACCTGTTGTGGAAGATGATCGGGCCATTCAGGTGTTGCCATTTTCACAGGATTCCTGTTAGCTATAGCTGCTTGCTGTTGCCTACAAACAAAAACAAATAAATATGACAAATTAATATGGAAATATAATTTACTAATACATCTTTTGTTAGAATTGCACAGTGTTGTACTCAGCCTCTTTAGAGATCTTTAGACTTCAGTCCTCCAGTTCTTGATAATTAGAGTCTATTAATTAGACTGACTTACAACTGATTGCCATAACCAGAAGCTCAATTTCTCTTATTTTTATTATAAACATCCTATTTACTTCAAGCATTACTTTGTACTAATCCTTTCTCTAAAAAATGTTTGGTTACTTAAGCTAAGATTGCCCAGCAGGAGGCTCTTGATCCTGTGGCTAGACACCCCCCATAGATAGTGACGTTATCAGGTAACTTTGTTAATGCTCAAGTCAGCCAGGAGTTTTCTATAAGAACGGACCCTATAGGAAGACAGCAGAGGTAGGGGGAAGTTTTGATTTGGTGGCCACACTAAAAATTCCCATCCACCACCCTCCTCCTCTTGCCTCCAGCAGTGTGTCCGTAGCTTTAGAGAAAGAGCCATGGGAGGGGTAAATATAAAGGTACCGTTGATAGTACCTGAGAATTAGTTGCTGCTGTTGTTGTTGTTGTTGCTGGTGTTGTTGTTGCTGCTGCCTGAAGTGTTCCATCTTGAACTGATGCATCATAACATCCTGTATCTGAGGATTGACTTGACTTTGCTGAGCTTGTGCTTGAGCCTGCACTTGAGCAGCTTGGTGTTCCTTCTCGGCCTGAACTTGTTGTGCTATAACGGCCTGAGCGTTAGCCGCCCCTGCACCTCCCTGCTCGGCCAAGAACGGTATACATCCCCAGACCTTGATCAACTCTCCTAGAGGTGAGAATGAAGGATCGCACGCTCTCTTAACCATCAAACCGATAGTGAAGTAACCGGATTGGAACCATTCAGCCATTTCACCGCAAGAAAACGGACCTGGAACATTAAAGAAGCAACTCAAATTTAGCCACAAAAAAGTCAAATATTCACACTTATAGGAAGTGTAAACTAGACGTGGAATTGTCATCAGGTACACAACTTGAACAAGGGTGGATTCCCTATGGTATCAGGTAAGGCTCTTGGGACTGGATTTATAACCGGTCACTGTCGTCTCAAAAGACACTTGCAGCTGCAAGGCTTGGTTGAAAGTTCCACCTGTCGGCTGTGTGGAGAGGAAGATGAAACTCCTATTCACCTACTAAGCTGCTGCCCAGCGTTGGCTCGTCTTAGATGGCAAACCTTTGGATTGTCAATTCTTCCCTTAGAAGATGTTAAGGGACTGGCTCTAAACAGACTACTGACTTTTTGTGAGTCTGTCAGTCTGCTCAGACTATAGAAGAATCAGGGAGAGAATTCTTCACTACCCCGGGTTTGCTCAAAGGACCCACCTAAGTGGTCTATGTCTCTGGGTTTTTAAACCCCCCGGAAAAAAAAAAAAAAAAA
>KZ651653.1:335335-350134 GCA_001010745.2 Gerris buenoi
AGGGAGGTAGCGTAGCCGTGGTGGTAAAAGCACCTCTGCTCGGCTATCACTGAATCATGAGTGGAACGAGATGGGGTTCGATTCCTCGGCGTGACACTCTGATTTATATGGCTCACTATTGATCACATCATACTCGCTTCGGCGGTACAATGTACATATGTATGATGTGTGAAGTGGCTGCAACTCTCCACCGCGGGGTGTAAAAAGGGCCCGAGTGAAGGCCTAATTGCAAGGTTCGGACAAGTGGTTTGTCCTACCCGTTCTAGTAGGAAGTACTAGACTACTACTACTACTACTCATGTTGACACTAGTTTAGATATTCAAATATTTCTCCAAATCAAAGTGGTCACCTATAGAGTAAGAAACTAACATCAACTTGATTTTCAGCCTACTAACTAATTTTGTATTCAGGATCATGAAAATCACGTTGTCCACCATAATGAGCGGGACATGGCTGCTCCACCAGATTGTTTTTTTCAAATGCTTATTGCCAAGCTAGACAAACTTAGCCGTCCACATATTCTTAACAAGCACCAAAACTTTTAACTTTTGCACAAAATGCTAGCTTGATGTTAGTCAAACACTTTTAGACAAGCTATCTCCTCGACTATTAGACTAATGATTTGTAAAATAATTTCAGTGTCAGTCCCATATCCGCAATAAAACCTTCATTGTATCTCAGGTTATAAGTATATTGTCATCATTCACTGAAATCAAATTATGAGCGGCTTTTTGTAGTTAGCGTTATACACTTTCTTTAGTGACTAACACCACCAGGACATTACATGACAGAGGAGTGAAATATGTCTCACCCCTCAAGCATTCAAACCGATAAAGGATATGTTTCGAATAATGGTGTGTAAAACCACTCGACAACAACCTAATCATTAAATTTATCTTATTTTTTTAAAAATAGTTTACCTATATGCGAGTCGTGAAGAATAGACTGTGGTGGAGGTTGATGAAGCCTTGCCAGTGTGTTGAGAGGTTGGTGTACTTGCTGCGGTGATTGTTGCTGTTGAATCGGAGAAATCTGTGGATTCATGACGGGTTGCTGTTGATTCATCTGTACTTGAATACCGCCCGGGGATTGTTGGGCGATAATTACAGGTTGATTACCCCCTACTTGAGAAGCAACTTGACCGAGCAAAACACCACTCGCACTCTGTAAAAACACCGAAAACACAAACTAAATCAGAAAAGATCAAATACTCAACTGAAAGTAATAAAATGTTAAAAGTCTTATGATACTTCAACTATTCTATCATAGTGTCAGTCCCATATCCGCAATAAAAACCTCCAATACTAAGTCAGGTGGTTGATATGTTATCATCATTCACTAGTACAATATTATACCTACTTACTGCAGCAGCAAATTAGTCCAACAAGGGACAGTTACTTTCCATATCTATCAATGAAATCATTAAGGTGGAACAAGTTTCACCCCTCTTGGAATTTAATGTTGATTATGAAAAGGGTTTGTTGGACTTAGTTTTAAAGTCCAACCTGTCAATTCTTAAAACACAACATTTTTATTTGTCACATTACCTGTTGGATGTTTGGAGGCTGTTGAGATAAGAGTGGCTGGGAACTGGGTTGGGACTGCTGCGACTGGACGGGTAGTGGGACCTGGGGCTGTACTTGCATTTGAACTTGCTGAGCTTGTTGTGGCGGAGGAAGGTTACCGACTTGTTGATTGACTATTTGCTGCTGACTATTTGACTGAACCTGAACCCCCTCAGCAACCGGCTGGTTAGGTCCTACCTGATTATTTAAATCTGAAACCAATAAAACATCAATTAAAATTTTTAATTTCTTGTAAGTCTACTAGTGCTTAGGGAATAGAAGCCTATAGGAGGCACTATTTCACTTGGATCCTCCTTCATAATCTATACCTTTTAATCTAATCGATGCTTTAGCATGATAAATTTTGAATAATCGTACAATTACCTTGAGGATTGATATTATCACCAGCAACTTGACTTTGTTTAGCAACTTGTTGCTGTTGCCTTTCTAATAATTCTAGTTGCCTTTTAATTTCAGAGAGTTCCAAAGCCTGAAACATTAATACACAATATATAAACAATTAATATTAACAGGGGCACACACAAACTCTCAAGAATAGATAGATATTTTATTTAGCTCATTATGACAGTAAATAGTCAGTGGTGGAATAGCCCAATACGTTTGAACTAGCCTATATGGGGCATCATGTATAGAAATGAAAAAAAACTGGCACATATAATTACAAGTCTTTTCTGTACATTGATAAAAAAAAAATGGACCAATTATGGATTCTTCTTCATTTCATAAGTTTTCTCTAAATAAAATTTCCATCTTCAGTCCTCTATTTTGAGACAAAGCTGTATACAGGTTGATTTTGGGAATCTTGGGCGTATGTATCTGTTGTAGATTACCTGGGCTTCGATGTAGCGTATCTGGTTTTTCAAGAGAGTATGAAATGAAAAAGAATACATAAATAATGCATTTATATCAATATACAGGAAACACTTTAATTATGTATGCATTATGTTTGTTAGTTTTTGCATTTCTATACATGATGCCCCATATAGGCTAGTTCAACCTCCAATACACCATTGTTTTTTATATTTAGAAGTGGAATAACTAACTCTACACTTTATTGATCTTGAACTCAAGGGTGAAATGACTTACTACACATTTTGCTTTTAGTACTAAAGAGGTGGAATGATTAAACTGTCCTATATGTATGCGATTAACAGATTATTTGTTCTCCGCAAGCAGAAACTTCTGATATGTTGACAAAATTTTATTCCCCCACAAGGTCTACAAAGAAGCTTCACTGTAGAGGGTAAAAAAAGTTAAGAAAATTCTTATTATTTAGGAAAGAAGAAAGTCAGATAAAAGGAAGTCGAATCACGAAATATAAGTGAAACAATTAAAAAAATGTCTATAAAATAATTTCAGCGTCAGTCCCATATCCGCAATAAAACCTTCATTACAATTCAGGTTCAAGATATTGTCATCATTCACTGAAATTAGCTCAAGAGGTTAGAAGGGGAGAGGGAGCAGAGAAAAAAAATTGGTTCAAACTTTGGAGACGACAGGTGGTGCTAGTAGTGGGTATTGAGAGAAAATTAAACTAAATCTCTGATGTAAGACAAAAAGACAAGGGTAGAGGAAGTGAATGTAAGATTAACTGTCTTTTATTGCACTGTAGTTTCATTTGACCTAAGGTTCCCTAGGATGATCCAAGATATGACAAACTGCAACTAGTTACAACTTAGCCTCAGAGAAGATATACACTTTGGGGTTCAGAGTAACTTTGGTCTCTACCGGAAGGCATTGGTCACACCGACGATGAAATTAAAGTCAAGACCACAGGTTCAATCCCTGGCCTAGGCACTTTCATTTACATGACTCACTATTGATGACACCCTATTCGCTTTCAGCAGTGTTAATATGTGAAGTGGCTAAACTGCAAACAGGATTTGTACTTCAANACCAATTATGGATTCTTCTTCATTTCATAAGTTTTCTCTAAATAAAATGTCCATCTTCAGTCCTCTATTTTGAGACACAGCTGTATACAGGTTGATTTTGGGAATCTTGGGCGTATGTATCTGTTGTAGATTACCTGGGCTTCGATGTAGCGTATCTGGTTTTTCAAGAGAGTATGAAATGAAAAAGAATACATAAATAATGCATTTATATCAATATACAGGAAACACTTTAATTATGTATGCATTATGTTTGTTAGTTTTTGCATTTCATGATCCCCCATATAGGCTAGCTCAACCTCCAATACACCATTGTTTTTTATATTTAGAAGTGGAATAACTAACTCTACACTTTATTGATCTTGAACTCAAGGGTGAAATGACTTACTACACATTTTGCTTTTAGTACTAAAGAGGTGGAATGATTAAACTGTCCTATATGTATGCGATTAACAGATTATTTGTTCTCCGCAAGCAGAAACTTCTGATATGTTGACAAAATTTTATTCCCCCACAAGGTCTACAAAGAAGCTTCACTGTAGAGGGTAAAAAAAGTTAAGAAAATTCTTATTATTTAAAAGGAAAGAAGAAAGTCAGATAAAAGGGAGTCGAATCACGAAATATAAGTGAAACAATTAAAAAAATGTCTATAAAATAATTTCAGCGTCAGTCCCATATCCGCAATAAAACCTTCATTACAATTCAGGTTCAAGATATTGTCATCATTCACTGAAATTAGCTCAAGAGGTTAGAAGGGGAGAGGGAGATGAGAAAAAAAATTGGTTCAAACTTTGGAGACGACAGGTGGTGCTAGTAGTGGGTATTGAGAGAAAATTAAACTAAATCTCTGATGTAAGACAAAAAGACAAGGGTAGAGGAAGTGAATGTAAGATTAACTGTCTTTTATTGCACTGTAGTTTCATTTGACCTAAGGTTCCCTAGGATGATCCAAGATATGACAAACTGCAACTAGTTACAACTTAGCCTCAGAGAAGATGTACACTTTGGGGTTCAGAGTAACTTTGGTCTCTACCGGAAGGCATTGGTCACACCGACGATGAAATTAAAGTCAAGACCACAGGTTCAATCCCTGGCCTAGGCACTTTCATTTACATGACTCACTATTGATGACACCCTATTCGCTTTCAGCAGTGTTAATATGTGAAGTGGCTAAACTGCAAACAGGATTTGTACTTCAAGCACTAAATATAAATCTTAAATCTTGACCAAATTACCTGCTCGTCACCCTTGAGCCTCTTTTCAACGTGTTTTTTAATTTCGTCCAATCCGAAGTGCGGCGCTGATTCCTCCTGGTCTCTTTTCCTTTCTGGTCTGTCCTGGTCGGGCTGCATACTGTGAGAAGATTCCTTATCAGATAATTCATGCATCCTATCCGTACTGCCACCGTCGCTGCCTCCTCCAGTGTCCCCAATGTCACTCGACTCTGATTTACTCTTCTACACATCAAACAAATAAATTAATATCCTGCATGGGTTAGGGTAAGTGTCCATCTGAGACTTTTTAGTATGGAGACTCGCTCTCGAGATTGAAATCGCTAGAGGACATGGGGCTGAGACTAGTCTCGGAGACTCGCCGACTCTCCGAGACTCGAGAGAGGCTGATGTTGCTCTCAAGTGGACAAGGTTCTGAGACTAATCTCGAGACTAGCTCTCGAGATTTAGTCTCAGATGGACACTTACCCTTAGTTGGTGTGAGTTCATTAAGATGTGGCTTGATCAGTAGCTCTTAAATCGAACAGACCCATGCCATAGAAGGACTTATCTAACTCCAGCTCTCTTTTACAAACCCATCCACGTGACGGAAGGATTAGTCTAACCTTAAGCTCTTTATTAAAGCCATGGAAGGATCTCCTCTATTTTTGAAACCTATCTAAAAGCCTATTTACATGTAATAAGTTTTTAAGTGATTAACTAAATTTTAAGTGGCTTAATGCATGTAAAAAATGATTACTGTGGCTAATCACTGGACATGCACAATTTAGTTAAATGTACAAGTTTGGCGGAACCTCGCTTATAGATTTGAAGATCTTTGTTATATTAAGTGTGAATACGTGTAAACGCTTTCTAAAAATTAGGTCACTTAAAATTTAGTTAATCATTTAATAACTTAAAACATGTAAATCGGCCTTAAGCCATAGAATAATTTAATTTCTATAATCTCTTCAAGCTATATTATTTTTTCAAAAATATTTCAAATGATAACACATACATTTTTTTTAATAAATTAAAGATACAACTTGAGAGAGCTTGGATATTTTCTTTAATCCACGTGTATTATTTAAGTTATTACATTAACTGGTTCTTTTTTTTTTAAGAAAAAAAAAAACTATTTAAAGTTGTTGGAAAGCAATTTACAAAAACAGGATTTATACACTCAATAAACTTAGTATTGAAAATAGTTTTAATAACTTTTAATTTAAAAAGTACAGACAATCAGATACAATTTTTTTTCTCAGTTTTACTTTGTGTCCTTTTATAAATGTATTGAGTGAAATAGCAAAAGATAACAAGTTTTTACACCACTAAAGTTAGATCATTAAGCCGTGGAAAAACCACAATTTTAGTTACACAATTTTTGAAAACCATTAGGAATATTCTGGAAAATTATAAGGACTACTGATATAGACAACTTGGTATTTCTTTAGACTGTTACTCCACTCATAAAAAAAGTAGAATGAAGTAACAATCTACAAAAGGCGTACAGAATATTCTACTTTATACTGTTACTACTCTTATACAAATCAGAATGGAGTAACGATCTAAAGAATGCATATGGAATATTCTTCTTTAGACTATTACTACCCTTATAATTATAAAAAAAACCAGAATGGAAAAACAATCTAAAAGAGGGCATACGGAATATTCTTTTTCAGACTATTACCACCCTTATAAAAATCAAAATGGAATAACAATCTAAAAAAGGCATAGGGGATATTCTTATTTATACTGTTACTACCCTTATAAAAACAGAAGTGTGACATTCCTTTTTCCAATATTACATTGAACAAATTCATCCTTGCAATTCTCTATTAAAAACTAGAAAGCAACGTTCATCCTCTATGTCAGATTTAAATTCCTGTACATAACCATGTACAGGTGAAGGCTTGCAGGTCAATAATCTAGCATTAGCACTAAATTTTTAAAACAACATTCAATCTAATAAAAACAAATAAGAAAAGATAAAAAAATCTGCTAGTTATATAAGCTGAAATTACTGTCTTTTAAAGTTCAAAAGGTGACAAAAAAAGGATTTTATCAAAAAGTTAAACATCAATATCAAAGGAATATTTTAATTTTCTTATTTTTAATCAAGTTGAACAATAAAAGGCAGTAACTTCACCTTATGGAATTTGCAGATTTGTTGTTTTGTTCTAACCACCGAAGATAAATTATTATACATGTGACAAAGATGGGCAAA
Source organism: Gerris buenoi (assembly GCA_001010745.2). Taxonomy (NCBI): domain Eukaryota; kingdom Metazoa; phylum Arthropoda; class Insecta; order Hemiptera; family Gerridae; genus Gerris; species Gerris buenoi. The sequence goes on from KZ651653.1 coordinate 342,253, forward strand.
TACAGTGGTACACAAGTACACCTGCATAAGTAAGTCTGTACTTTGATGTAAGCTGGTGAAGGAATGAGATCACTTCGGTGAAATTACTTACAGTGATCTCAAAATGGCCTAAGTATTAAACCAAATATCACCAGCTATAAGAAAAATTGATAAAATAATAGTCAAAGCAGTTTAGATAATAATATCATTGGAACATATTCCAGCCGGTTAATATTAAATCACAAAATCTCTATGAGATTTAGATGTTACCTGATCGTGGTAAGAGCGTTCTCTTCGTTTAACTGGCATTTCATCTTCCATTTCGTGGCCGTGGAAAGCACCCGATGCATCGAAAGAACCCCCTCCTTCATTCTTCTCCATTGCCCTGGAAATAAGATAAGAAAACATATATTAATTAAATAGTTAGCGATGATTAGTTAGCCTCTTCAACATGGAGATTAGAGAAGGTAGAGAGAAAAAGGTAAAGACTAAAGCAAAAGGATTTCTAAAAAGTATTGTAACCAACTGCTGTCACAAAGTTAGATTAAAAAGGTGTTTCTAGAGGGGTTCGTTTCCTCGCCGTGACACTCTGATTTATATGGCTCACCATTGATCACATCATGCTCGCTTCGGTGGTACAATGTACAAATGTATGATGTGTGAAGTAGCTGGAATTCTCTACCGCAGGGCGTAAAAAGGGCCTAAAAGATGGCCTAATTGCAGGTTCAAACAAGTGGTTCGTCCTACCCGTTCTAGTAGGAAGTACTAGACTACTACTACTACTTGATGCCCCAGAAAACATAATCCCTGATACAATGCTAATAAAATTAAAATTTTGTCTGCACAGTGTTCAGAATTGAAATTTGTTTAGATACTTTTTATTCCATACATTCCGAAAATCGAATTCGGCCCTAATTTTCTTACTTGTACAATAAACTTACTAAAGACAGGAGATTTAAACCTCTGTCTCAACTCCTACACTGACTGTTTCTCTTTCACACTTGATCTCTTCTCACCGGTACTGAAGATGACTATTTGTAGTTGAAAGTTAGCTTTGTACAATAAACTTACTAAAGACAGGAGATTTAAACCTCTGTCTCAACTCCTACACTGACTGTTTCTCTTTCACACTTGATCTCTTCTCACCGGTACTGAAGATGACTATTTGTAGTTGAAAGTTAGCTTTGTACAATAAACTTACTAAAGACAGGAGATTTAAACCTCTGTCTCAACTCCTACACTGACTGTTTCTCTTTCACACTTGATCTCTTCTCACCGGTACTGAAGATGACTATTTGTAGTTGAAAGTTAGCTTTGTACAATAAACTTACTAAAGACAGGAGATTTAAACCTCTGTCTCAACTCCTACACTGACTGTTTCTCTTTCACACTTGATCTCTTCTCACCGGTACTGAAGATGACTATTTGTAGTTGAAAGTTAGCTTTGTACAATAAACTTACTAAAGACAGGAGATTTAAACCTCTGTCTCAACTCCTACACTGACTGTTTCTCTTTCACACTTGATCTCTTCTCACCGGTACTGAAGATGACTATTTGTAGTTGAAAGTTAGCTTTGTACAATAAACTTACTAAAGACAGGAGATTTAAACCTCTGTCTCAACTCCTACACTGACTGTTTCTCTTTCACACTTGATCTCTTCTCACCGGTACTGAAGATGACTATTTGGAGTTAAAGGTTAGCTTTGTACAGTAAACTTAGTTTTAATATAAATCAAAGTATAATTATTATTAACATTGAGAGATATACAGAGATAGGTGTTAATAATAATTATAATTTGATTTAAATTAAAATTTAAACTTTCTGTAGTGTGAATGCTACCAAAAACTTAAAAATTGAATTTTTAACTTAGTTTTGGTAAAAATATGTCTTTCATTATAAAATCAAATTTAAAGCTTTCGGCGCTTCTTTAGATTGCCAATCTCCTTACAATGAAATATTAATATAATAAGTCCATAGAGGGATTAACACTTTAAAGAAGGTGTACGGAATGTTCTTCTTTAGACTGGTAGTCCCCTTATTCAACAGAAATGTGATATTACATACATTGGGTTATTAGATTGGATTAAATTAGTTATTTAGTCTGTCATTCATATTCTAAAACAACACAGGGGAGCGACACTCTAAAGAAGTATCAAACTTTTAACTTCGGAAATGTAAAAATATCTCTTACAATTACGAGTTCAATCATATTAAAAATATAAAAATAAAGAATCTGCAAGTTAATAAGTTGAGATTAGAATCTTTCCAAGTTCAAAAAATAATTAATAAAACTATAAATTAATGTAGACTAATATTTTTTTTTAAATTAGATATCAATGAGATATTTTAATCTACTGATTTTTGATCAAGATGTGACTGTAAAAGGTAGTAAACTTAACCTATGCAATTTGTTGTTTTGGCTAACTAGCGGAGATAAATGATTATACATGTAACAAAGATGGAAAATACAGTGGTACACATGTACACCTGTACAACTAATCTGTACTTTGATGTAAGCTGGTGAATGAATGAGATCACTTCGGTGAAAATTACTTACAGTGATCTCAAAATAAATGGTAAAAAGAGGAGAAAAAACCAAATATCACCAGCTAATAAAACAACTTGATAACATAATAGTTGTACTTGTTTAGACAGTAACCATTGTACTAAATTCTAGTCGCCAAATATTAAACCAAACATTTTTTTTTTTTTTTTAAATCAGATTTTCTTCTGATTTAAAATTAAATTAAATTCCTCGATAAATCAATTTTTTTCGAATCCCCTTGATTTCCCTACAGTGTTTGATTATTACCTCTATAAGTCGAAAACCTCGATTAGACAAATTTATTTTGTTTTTGGAGCCATGGGCAACCTCTATAAGTCAAAGTTTTGATTCCATCCCCTCCATAACTCGAAGTTCACAGGTGCCTACATGATCAGTTGACTGACAATTGACAATACCATACATTAGTAGAGTAGTAGAGTTCTCATATGTCATAGTCATACAGTAAAATCGCATATCATTGCTTCCCCTTCTTTCGAGAATTCGGCATGCCCGCAAATACTTTATCAACTATCCTAAAAATTTTGAATAAGTAAAGATGATGCAGCAAGTGGATTAGCAAAATATGTAAATATTTTTTGTTTAATATCCTGTATTTCTTAGTACTGGTTTATTACTTGAGTAGGAACCTCAATAACTCGAAGTTGGTTATTTTAGACCTCAATATCTCGAACCTCGATTAGTCGAAAAACTCGGCAACTCGAATTTTTCTGTTTACCCCTGAAGTTCGAGTTATCGAGTCGACTTTACTTCGTATATAAGACGCACTTTTTTCCTGTTTTTGCATTGCGACAATCGGGATGCGTCGTATATTTGAGGTGCATCTTATAATCAATGAATTCCAAGTTAAAATATCTAAAAACCATTTGGACCATTGTGTTTCTATGAGCTTCTCTTTTAAGTACCATTTTTACTTTTTATTTCCAATTCTCTGAGTTTCCCCAGGATATCATTGTCTTCAATTTCATATTTTTCAATAATTTTGAAGTGTTCAATTTCTGATGAGATTTTGGGTGATTTGCTGTTAAACCCTATTTATTTCTTGTTAGCTCCAACATTTTTCTTTAAAACTAACTCACTATTTCTTTGCCAGCTTGGCATCTGTCTTAATTTAAACTAAGATTCAATACAATACTCTAACAACAGACTAGAAATCAATTTCTATGGTAGACTGTCCAAGTTTGAAGTCTGAACAAATTGTTCAAAAAGAGAACGGAAGATTTTCCTTTAAAACTTATATTCGATGCATCCCCATATTTTTGGTTAAAAAATCAGGATGTGTCTTATATTCGATGCAATAAGGCATATCATAAACTTTAATAATAATATATTTCAATTACTACAAACAAATAAGTGGTGTAATGTTAACTAAGACATAAAATAAAAATTCTCACCATTCTGGAAGATGGTGGTTTGACATACGGGGATCCCTATCAGTCCAACTGTCTTCATCTCTCCAACTGCGGCCTGAAAAATACAAATGTATAAGCATTTTTTTCAACTTGCTCATTGTTAAAACTTACTCCAAACTTAGCATGGTCAGGTAGCTGTAGCTTTAAGACTCATTAGCGTAAAGCTGGTGCATTTAAAAAAAAAAAAAAAATTGTGAGGCTCTCACGCATAAGAAGTGAAACTAAGTTCTAGAATGCATTGCTCTCTNCATCCACTTTTTAATTCTTGACCAGTCCTATTACCAACGTCATTATGTGTACATAGTTATTATTGTATATATTTGTTTCCTGTAGTCAAACCCTGAAGATGTGTACATATTACACGAAACATGTTGGTTAAACTATAATTGTGTTTTATTCAACCGCACCTCACTAATCATAAGTTCATTCATAATTAACGGTTGCTAATTTGACTTCTTATAATATATTATCATTTATATAATCGATTAGTGTCCCTATGACGACGACGCACCTCGAAATGATTTGTTATTGCTACGCTAAGGCAACCACATTTATTCAAATAAAAATAAATGTTTGTTTTGATTTACTGGTCTTCAAATAGATTTCATTACAATTAATCTGTAAAAACGTTATACTTGGACAAGTCTCGAAACGCAAACTTCGTTACACGATTTTGCTACATCAAACAAATTCAATCTACCGCCGCTAAAGAAGTTTCACTTCAAAAGAAGGTATTAGACAAGTGAACATGTCCCAGCTCACAGGGAATTACACCTAGACCGTTGTTATATTAGCTTTGTTCCAGGTAGAACAGATTTAGATCATTACAGTCACTTCAAACTTACACTCTATGCGATAATTAGTGTGAAACAAGTCTTTTTGGGAATCCAACCCAGATAATTTCCTCTCAAAGGAATCAGCCGAGATGAATAATTGCGTAAGATGACATAGGATTAGCTCTTATGCATAATATATTAATGTGTTGAGCAGAGTTGAGCATTTCTCATCTGATGATAGGTTTGTTTGACTGATATTTCATGGCACCACTTCATAATTATGACTATAGTCTGTGCCAAACGAGAGTTAGTGTGCTGACAGCTCAGGAAATCGAGTGGCACACAGATTGGCCAACCTCTAATCTAAGGGAAAAAATAAAGCCACTACATTTACCTTCTTATACGGTTATTCAGAGGGCAAATCTCGAGCTCTCATTGGCTCCCCACCCCATTTGTTAGTTTTTGCCGTGCTATCAACGCACTAACTCTCGTTTGGGACAGACTGTAGAGAGGCTTATAGAAAGTAACACAACAATTTTATCCCGACCTGTAATAACCCTGCCAGTTGATGGGGTCTAAAACCCAAAAGAAAAAAGAAGAAAAAAAAATGTAAATAGGTTGAAAGTCAAACTATATATTGAAACTCAGATTTTGGGGAGAACAGTTCTGCCAACCTAAGCTAAATAGCAGTAACTCCAATTTTTAATTTTTTGAGTTGTTAAGTTTCTTAAGTTTGTTTTTAATTTATCTATAGACTCCAATGGCTAATATAAAGTTAGTAAAATTATATAAACTACAATCTTAGATTATTATTGCAGTATGATGCTTATATCATAAATTGGTAAGCTGAAACAGAATTTCATGTAGTATTTAGAGGAATTTATCAAGTTAATGCATTTTAGCTTAGTACTACTATTGCTATTAAATCATCAAGGTTAGAGCAAATGCCTTTAGCACTCTCAGTTGTTTTACGTTTAAGAAGATAAAAATGCGGTTACATACCTGGGTGTTGCCACCTGGCCTGTGGTTTCCATCCAGGGCTGTTGTTAGGAGGCATATTAGGGTCGTTAGGAGGATCTTCCTCTCCCGCCCTGTGTCTTCTCCAGTTAGTATCACCGCCCATTCTACCTCTGCCTCCTCCATCTCCCCCACCGTTACGCTCCGACCAGCTCCGCTCACCCTATGAAAAAAATAAATATTATTTTTCCGAATAATTAATTATTTTGTAATACCTACTTCAATTTCAAAAAGAAAAGCTAATATATCAGATAACAAGGACATATTGGATTAGAAAATAGACAGATTGGATTAGAGAACATTCCAGGAATCCTCTACTCAAACCGATGGAAAAGGAGAAAGTCAATAAGTTACCTGTCTTTCGAAAGGAGGTCTGTTTCTGTTGAAAGGTATAGGTCCCTGGGTGATCTCCTGTCCGGGCGGTTCGTTGATATCGGCAGGTGGATAGCTGATATTGTTGGATCCGGGTGGGCGGGGGAAGTACGTACCGGGAGAACCGCCTCCTCGACCTCTTCCTCTTCCTTCTCGACCGGTGCCGTCACGTCTCCCTCTAACACTGCCTTCGGTCTGTCCTTTGTTTGCTCCTCCACGGCCCAGACCGTCAGGATTAACTCCTCGATTCCAGATACGCTGCAAAAACATTTAACACGAGGATGAGACTACCACTGGTCGTCGACTAAAAATAGTCGTCTTCAGAAAGAAAATAAATAAAGTATAAAACCTTTAGTGTCGGAGTTGAAACAGAGGGTTGTCTGTGTCTAAACTAAACCCCGACACAAGGCATATAATAACTAAATTTTACGTGCACTCTTAACGAGTTGTCCTTTTAATAATGATAAAACAAAACAAGAATTATGTTGTACGTACAAGTTCATCTTCGGTGAAACTGAACAAGGCTAACGGTTGTTGAGACTTCTCCACGTAAAGGCCGGTTAGATTCTTCAAATTGTCAGGTGGGTTGAGAGAACTAGAGTAGAGAGCGAGCATCTCCTCTCTGCCGTAGCGGTGTTCTGCCAAAGTGTAGCGCATCGACGAAGCAGGAGGTGGAGGCCCCGACGAACCGCTGGAAGGAGGGTGTGATCCTAGAGACATCTGAGATATGGAAGATGGGCTAGTACCGTGTGATGAATTGGAAGGATGAGATCCCAGACCTAGTGGCCCCGTTTCACTCAATGTTCTGATCCTAGATATCAACATACAAATAACAAAACAATACGATTAAAATAAACAAACTAATCAGTTTGTTAATTTAACAATAAAACTTAATTGCAACATGTTGTATATAAAGGTTAGATTGTAAATAAGCACTCGTCTAGATCTCGGTTCCGAAGCTTAAACAAGTATTCAGATAGGTACTTCGATATAAGATCTGATAACCACCAAGAGATCTAAAGGTGCCGGGCTCAATTCTAACCGAATTAGATGGAAAATAAGGTAGAGAATGACTTAAACAGATCTTAATGTTGTGGTAGCGGAGTAGTATTTAAGAGATTAAAAGGGTGTTAAGCTCGATTCTAGTCTGAACAGAAGAAAAATAAACTAAAACTTCTCGTAAGGCGGTTGGCAACAACAACTTAAATAGTGCTTAATGAGCACAGCCACAATTATTGAGATGTACTCGGGAGGTGAAGTGGTGAGTTACCACATAGAGATCAAAGGTGTCGGCTTCAATTAAACCAGAGTTGAAAGAAAAAAAAACCTGAATACTCTCGGTACGGTGGTTTGGAACAACAAATAGCAGCTTAAATAGTGCCTAAATATGTTAAAGGATTTGGAATGTCCCTGGCAATGAACTGATTAGTGTTACTGCCTAATAAAAACCAAAGTGTCAAGATTTCAATTCCAGGCAAATAAGACAACTTCAATTTTTCTACAAAAAAAAAGGACTTAACGAACTAATGCATTTTTATTTATCTCATACTAAGGATAATGCATGATTGTTTTATATAGCTCATTAAATTGTTATTTATCCCAAATATATAAATACTTAATATCCCTAAAGCATTTCAAATGAAAAAACTTATGGTGTACAAACTTTAACTTAAATTGTATTATTCTGAAAAAAAATTGTCTTTTTTTCCTAAAAAAAAGGAATTCTTTGCTAAACAGGGCAAGCACTATCTCTGACTACTG
>KZ651654.1:0-35758 GCA_001010745.2 Gerris buenoi
CTTTTTTAAAGGTGGTCCTTGGGTTGTTGTAATTTTGGAAACCAGAAATTCTTAGAAAATCATATAAGGTTTTGTACCCTATGAGTCTAACAGTAGGTCCAGAGGTTTTAGAGATATCGTGATGTGTCAGTGAGTGAGTGGTATTTGGATTTTATATATAATAGATTAGTTAATGGAAAAATTGTGATTGTTCTAAAGAAATAACATTTTTTATCTCCAGTAGGGACGAAAAGTAACTTTTCAGGGCTAGTTTGTAGGTAATAATGTTGGTCTTTTCATCCCCGTTCTTAAAAACAGGGAAATAATGTAAAAACAGGGAAATAATGTGAAAACGGGATTATAATCCACGTTCGCCAACCTAATTATTTTGTAAATAGTAGAGAATGAGTAGCATAGGTAGATAGAAACGTAGTGCATTTGTTGAAATCAGGTTGGCAGCACTGCTTTTAAACTCCCAGCTGTATTGCGAGTCATTCTACGATGCTTTGTTTAGCTTTTGTTGAACTTTATCTTTTTATTAATTTAAAAGTGATAATTAATTGCTTTAAATAATTTATATTATTTATATCTGTATTAAATTTGTTTAATAAAGAAATACAATGTTTTCTTTGTTGAATAAATCTTATATAGCGCTTTTTCTGGAGATAAAATTTTGTATGTACCTCGAGAATAATGCATTATTATTCCATTGTTATAATTATCTCCCGAGGCGTAGCCGAGGGGGAAATCACGCGGGAAATAATGCCTTACATTATTCCCTAGGTGCATAAATAACTATTTATGTCTCCAAATTAAAAAAATACCAAAAAAGAAATCCGTTTTAGATATCAGGTACCAGTTTTGGTCCTGTACCATTTTGTTAGTCCAAAATGTTTGCGAATCAATAAATCTTATAAATAACTAGTCAAGTTCTTAATGAACTTTGATGGTAGGTCATAATTAGCCCACTATTAGTCCCAAATAAGTTTCAATCTTTTGCACCCATTGGATTCTCTTTCATATTAATAACTTCATTAACATCTATATTTTTAAAAGTATTTTTTATGATTTTTAAGAAATCTTGATGGTTTGTAGAATTGTTAGAAGTAATCATCCCAACCCTCTGTCAGCGTCTGCGCTTATTAAACTTTGCTAAATTGATACTTTCATTAAAATTGTTTGCTCTAAAAGGAAAATTAAAGTATGCACAAGGAAGCAAGAAGACTACGTGCTACACTAATTGGCAGACTATTTAATAAGGACAGGAGCCGCTATATTAAATCGCAAGGAGTGAAATATCGGGTTTAAATCTTAGACAGATACAGCATATTCCACACTCATCACATTATATAAAACATACAAACAATGTAGTAGTAACTATTTACCTAATAATTTAAAGTTCAAAATTTGACCAAGAACATTAATAATATTTAAAGAATAATCAATTTTTTTTTTTTTTTTTGGACCACTCGCTTTACATGTACAATAATATTATCAGCAAAAATGCAAAATAAAATATTGCAGGAGCCCAGTTATTATTTATTTCCACAGTTGAAGGATTGTTTTCATAAATAATAACTTTATTAAATAATTTTTGTTTTAATTAAGAATATTTTAAACTTATTCAATTTAATTAAATAATAGTTATTCTACCTAGGGTATTATTCTCACCGCAGGTAATGGAAACATATATGAACATTGATTTTTTTCACCGGCCTGAAAACAGCGAATCGGATTATAGTTGAATTTGTATTTTTGATTCAGCGACAGAAGATAATAAAAAAAAGAAGCCAATTAACTTTAAACTTCATATAAGAGTGTAAAAGCCATGTACAAGATACAATATCTTGATTAAAAAATATAAAAGACAAGTCTTATCTTGGTCAAGTCAGTGGTCTGTGATCTAGTTGATATAATAATATTGGTAATAATATGTTGATTTCCAATTGACTAGACTACAAAGGTCCTCTAAAAAAAACTATCATAATAGTTTTGTTTATTCAAACAATAATTGTAGTAACAAATTATTATTCTTTTAGCCGCAGTTTTATACAACTTAAACCAACTTGATTTTTGTCCTAAGGAGAATGCCTTAATCTAATAATATATAAATTTAATAAATACCTTAAAAAGTAAAACATGAAAAGATGATTAAACAACTCACGGATAATGCTTTTCCTGATTATTAAAATCCGTACTCACCTGCAACAAATAAATAAATAAATAATAATAATTATAATATAAATTGAGTTATATTAAAGAAAACAAAAGTACAGATCTTTTTATGAGGGGCAATAGCAGGCCAGTGATGGATATTTTAGCAATTTTAAAAACCTTAATTCCTAAATGTGATTTTTATTTACTGATTAAAACAGCCTTAGATGTTCAAAACAATTCTATGGGTTTTACAGGCTAAATGCTACTTAATAAATAAATCAATATAATAATACATAATATTAAACCCCTGCGTTAACAGAATATTAAATAGGAAAGAGGTTAAATATTAAAGGAGCTGAAGTAACTCAATTATTTGGTTGTAGACCCAACCAAATAATTGACCCAATAAATAAATAAGTCCCAATAAATAAGTTATTTATTTATTCCACCTCATCCTTCATTATTTAATAAATTGCTAAATTCTCATTTGTAAACTGTCTCTTTAAATTATCCTGCAATCTGAACACATATCATTTCTATAAGAAGAATGTAATAACGTAATGAGTAATAAAAAACAACATTTACTCTTTAATTTCATAGCTATGCGAATAGAATCTACTTTTTAATTTCTTTGAATGCTTTAAAATTCTAAAAAAGTTCTTGTAAACTGATGTAATATAATAAACAGCTTGGTTTTCCGGTGAAATCCGCGTCACGAAGGGCATCGTGATGTTGAAGCAACACACATCCTGTGTTTGCTTCAAGTCAACATCACGATGCACCACACCCCTGAAGATGCTTCCAGCAATGGAAGCGAAACGTCGGACTTCAACCCCTTCGTGACGCGGATTTCATCGGAAAACCAAGCTGTTTATTACGAGTCTACCAGCAGAAGCCTACGCACCAAGTTGATGTAATATAGTAAAAACTTGTCTCCAAAATAGCTTTCATCAACTTAACTTTACTGCCGTCAAGTTCACAGATCTTTACAGCCGTATAGCTGACTCCTTGCTCCATATGAACATATCTCCAGCAGTGATGATGACCGTCTAGTGGTTGAAGGCTTTAATAAAATCTATTTTATTAAGTTATTAGGTTTTTCCTTAATCAAATCTATTGTGTAGAGACAGTATTATACTTATTACCTACCTCAGTCCATACTTAGTACTTTAACTCAGTCTTAGAGTTCTATTTTCTTCTTAGCTAATTATGCAATAAGCAGTCGAGGCATAGATCTCAGGGCCACAACTATAGAAAGTGGAAAAAGCTGAAATTGTGCATAGAGGTCCAGTTCCCAGGCTAAAATGTAGTGGTTTAACCCTGGGGTGCAATGCACTGTCCTGTCCTGTGGGGGTTTATGAGAGCAATTGAAAGGAGGGATTTTTCTTGCTATAATTAGAAGAATCAGTTGCTATCAGTCATCATGTGTAAGTATACTTAAATTCTTTGCCCATATTGTCCAGACAGGGCTGCTCCACAGGGTCTGCACCACTTTTACTTTGACTTCATTTAATTTTATTATTACACTTAATTTAGAATAAATTATAAGCACTAGAGTAGAGCCTTCTTAATACAAACAAATTAGGCCTGGGGAGGGGGGGGGGGTATCAAACATGAGGATGTTAAATCTTATTAATAGCAGAAATATGTGCGCTAAAAAGGATAAATATTATTATTAGAATAAAAAAATCCATTACAGTGAAAAATAATTGTAATTATTTGTCGTAATATTTATTAGCAGTTCAGAAATGAATGAAACAATCACTAATTGTCTTCTGTACTATTGATATCATGTGTTTTTTGCAAGCTACTTTTTACCTCGGTGGCGTTTGGGTAAGCAAACACTCAGATTAACAAGGTTCGGTTTAACGAGTCTCTACTATATAATATCAACTAAATTAATATGTTAGTAATGTTGAGAAAAAAAATGTATATAATAATAATAATAATATCAAAATGAATTGTGAGACTAATACTGTACTTTTACATTAGAGACTAAAAACAATATTTTATAATTTTGTAAAAAAAAAGTAATTAAAACAAATTTGAATATGATTATGATACTTTAATTTATTAATATTTTAATACTTTGAATATTTATTTTACCAGTACTGCCGGCAATTAAAACAGATTAAGTCCTAACAGAGGTGGTTGTACCCTATTGTCTCGAGGGCGCACGGCATGCATCCGAGGGTCAAAAGAATGACAAAGTCTTGTTGATAAACCTATGTATTTTCAATTAGTTTGATTTAATTTAAACTAAATTACAAGGATATGGAATTAAAATTTTCATTAGGTAATAATAATAACAATCTGTGGCACAACATCACCAGCCAATGGTGATAATAGACATACCAATGGGCATATAGAACTATATAATATGTATTGGATGATGAGGGGTAGACACCATATTGTAACATCGGTTGAAGAAACTATATAATTGACTTTTGTAACTGGATAGACACAACTTCATTTAAGTAACAACCTATGTTTTTTAGTAGTTTATTACCTTCAATAGGTATATTTGTTAAAAAGATTGCTTTTTATGGTCTATTGGGTACTACATTATAGTATAGTTAGCTATATTATAGTATAGTATAGTTAGCTATATTATAGTATAGTATAGTTAGCTATATTATAGTATAGTATAGTTAGCTATATTATAGTATAGTGTAGTTAGCTATATTATAGTATAGTATAGTTAGCTATATTATAGTATAGTTAAAAAAAAATCACATTTCACACAAGTTTCATAACACGCTAAATTTCAACCCCGTTTGGTCATTTTCAAGCTTTTATAATCCTTGAGGGAATTATAGCAAAAAAATTGTAATATGTTAATTATTTGTGCAATTTCATTTGTTAATTATATATTGGAATAGTGATGAAGATATCTAAACGCCTGGAATCTGAAATAAATAGCTTGAAAATGACCCAAAGAGGTTGAAATATAGCGATTAATGAAACTTGTGTGAAATGTGATTTTTTTTTTAAACTATTATATATTATCCAAAAGACCAAGGAGAAATCCTTAGTATGTTTTTACAAAAGTAACAACCTGTTTATATCATGTAATAATGGGTGAACATCCAGCATTTTTTAATGTTATATTTGTGATGAATTTACTTTATCACTAATTGTTATAACATTGTCATTGAGTTTGTGATGCAATTTTAAGTAATTAGCCTATGTAAGTAAGCTTTACATAATATAGTAATACTTATATTAATCTGAAGGAGTCAATATTAAGCTGGAAAATAGCTCTGCATGATTTATACATTCAAGAGATTAAACCCTTTTGTCAAAGCTGTGCATTTGAGTGAGGCTCAACCCACTTTTTTAAGTCCCTCCCCAAACAGACTCTTATTATCAAGATATACTGATAAATCAACATCAATTAAAAAAACGCCTTTTTATTTAAACATATATTAAGAGCTAAACAAATAAATATTTACCAATTTAACTGCTAAGTAATGCATAGCTTTACCATATAATTAAAGTCGTTTATAATTCGGCAACTATAATCTAGAGTTACAGGTATAAGATAAACTAAAATACAGGTCAGGTATAAACCCTTACCTACAGGTAGCCTTAAAGGAAATAACAATAAAAACTGTTTTATACCTGTTTTTTTCTCGTTCAACTACATGATTACCATATCCACACAATATAAAAGTAATTAATGGGCTTTTTCACCACTTTCTGTAGAGAGTGTTTTCTGTTTTCTTTCAAATTATTATTCATACATTCAACGATTCATTTTACCTTGGCCTTGACCAATAAAGACATTTGTGGAGATAAAACTTCACCAACATGTTTTTAATCTCACGAATTCATCTTTAAAATTAAATAAAAGAGTAAAAACAAAATTATATCGTAAACAACACATTCCTCACACATTTTATGATTGAGAGTATTCAAACTTAAATATTAAAATAGCTAAGTTAGCTATTTTCCTTTAGACTTACCGGTCAGTAAGACAAAGAATTAATTCAGGATAATAAACCATGTTAAACATTTTAACAAATTATGAGTTAAAAATACAAAAAGTATCTCGCACTTCTATTTTATAATACCGGAAACTTTATTATAAAACAATATCACAATTAATAACTGCCTAATGATAAACAATAGTGAGACGCGAACGCGAAAACGAAAAAACAAAAACAACTTTACTTTGAACTATCAAATTAACAGCTGTTTTCCAGGGGGAAAAATGTTGATATAAACAGTCTAGCCAACATTACATTTGAAGTTTTAGAATAAAATATAAACTAATTCAAAGATTTTTTTTTTTTTATTTTTAGACAATTTTTAAAATCATCTAATTACATATACTAATTACTATTTCAAATATAATAACCACTGAGATGTCTAAATGTGAAATAGGTAAACATTGAATTTTTACGGGGACGATCAACGTACCGAACTCTGGTGAATAAAGAATTAAAGTAAATAGTTACAAATAATGCTAACAGATAGCAGAGGCATTCAAAGATTGAGGTAACTTAATTTTTTCACACATCATCTGCTTTCTTTCTATAAGATTTTAAAATATAAATGGTTTTTGACTCTGTCTCTATTGTTTTTTAGTAAATTTAAAATAATTCTTATATTGTAATTGATATCATTAATTATACTAAAATAATAAGGAATTCATAAAGCAAAAACTAAAACTGATCTCACGATTCCTTTTTAAACTACGTCTTCCTTCTACAAGTGATTAAACGAGATCTTCTGATAAATTGCCATTTCTTTTTTTATTTACTTTGTAAAATATTTTAAAACTTCATAAAATTGCTGTTGCTGTCACAGTCACAGTAATATATATACCTACCTATTATATTGCTACTAATGCAATACAACTTCGGGGGAAAGATTTAATTAACTCCTAGGAGTTTTTAAAATTATCTTAGTTTTAAATATAATAATCCGAATAAAGAACCGACATAACATGTGCAAAACACTGTCATACTTTATAATTTTTAAAAGATAACTTCTTTCTTTGAGAGTTTATTATAATTCGTATTTCGGTTTTTGAGATATTTTTTAACAACCATTCATCAATTAATAGTTTTTTAATTTAATATTATCATTGCAATACCGTTCCAAAAGCTACAATTTGTTTAAAGTGGTTATTACAGTATTAACAATTGGACATTATAATTGAAATCGCAGATTAAAAACCAATTAAAAAATTGTAATTCAAGAAAAAGAAAAGGAATAATTCTTGATGAATGAAGACTTTTAAAAAAAACTCTAATTAAAAAATACCTGAAATCCATTTTGATTCCATCTAGATGTTTCGTGTCAACCCAAAAATATTTTTTCTTCGTCGTTTTATTGAAGAAGAAAACTCTCAATTTTTCATTCTTTCTTTCATTATATTTGTTTAACTATAGATTTGATTGATTCCATAGAGTTAGAAGCAATTTTGGATGGATCTTAATGGATTCCTAATTTTAAATTGATTTAATTTGCAGAAGCGGAAGGTAGTGTCTACAATCAAACAGATTAATGATCTCTGCAATTCTTTCTTCATTTCAAATTTGATTTATCCTTCTGATATTTTTATTATTTTCTTTCAAATGAAAAAAGTGAATAATTGTTAATTTATGTTTCCTTTCTTGCGAACTCTTCATTTATCTTCCTTTTATTTATATAAGTTCTCATTTAAATAAACTAATTTTACAACTACAACTTGTAATAAAGCTAATAAGAGATAATTTAATTTAATAATAACCCAAAAATTTTTCAAAATGACCAATTTAGCAAATGCTTTTCCAATATATATTACTAACATTGTAAGGGGAGGGGGGGGGGGAGAAAGATTTGTGGGCTTAGCGTAATCCATAATTTATTATGCACCACTTGCGGATCCTGTGCTTGGCTGGAATATATTATGGCTTTATTTATATATTATGATGGATTTATTTATTATGGAATATATGATGGATTTATTTATTATAGAATATATGATGGATTTTTAGCGCTCGTGATCGATCTTGAGAACTAACATTTTTGATGAAATATTCCAAGACTGATATATGTTTCAGAGATGAAGGAACATTTTGGTTCCGTGTTCGTCTGCAGGTCTCATTTTCCTTCGATATTAATGAAATTTGGATTTTAAGCCATAATTAGCCCTTTGTTGGTCCATGCACACAAACATACATTTATTTACTCCTATATATTCAAAAGTATTCATCTGATTTTTATGAAATTTGGATGGTTTGTCGAAAGTAGCGGAGATAGCCCAAAATAAATTTCGACTGTCCATGCTTTGTAAATTTTGCTATATTGATACTTAAATTCATGTAACAAATAAAAAATAAATTATGACAGATTTAAAAACCAGAGGCGAATTAAATAAAAGGTTGTAAAAGCATGAAATTATTAAATTATGCAATATAAAACGTGAGAAAGTATGTGCCACACTCATTGGCAGATTATTTTTTAATTTGCTTTATGAACTACTACTAACATTCTTATGCTAAGCCAAATTATCTTAATTATATCTAATAAATTATTTATATTTTATCATCATCCTTGCCAGGGATATGAATTTTATAGTATTTTTTTTAAAGATGCAGATCTTATAATGGAAATGTCTTCTCCTCTTGCAACACTCTGGAATAACCCCATATTTAATCTTTCAAAATGTGCACATAGTTCTGTGCTTCTATACGGACTTTTTAGTTTTAAAAAGGATTTTTGTTAAATAACTGTGATAGCGCAAAATATTTATTTAGAGATTTAGAGAAAGAAAGCCTATGCGAGCAGAAGACAAAAGAAAAAAACTACTTAACCAATTTTAGTAAAATTCGGTATCTATATTTCAGAAAAAGCTGACCACAAGGCGAAATCATATATATATAGGTATATATATATTTATTTTTTTTCCCAAAAAAAAAATATAGAAGTAAATGTAATTCTTTCTAATGACAGTCAAACCATAATAATACGCTTCCCCTGATAAAAAAATATTGTTTCCGAGATAATAAGGCATGCATAAAGATTAAGGATGAGGGCAATAAAAATAAAAATTTAGTCAATTTAAGTGGCTCAATCAAACAGATTAATTTTATCAATCATTTTAAAAATTGATTTATTAGGAATCGAAAGGAAAGGTTTTATTAGTAAGAATGGACGTACGTTTACAAAGATTGGCTCAGAAGGTACCCCTACCTTCTTCCCAATCACAAAGGGTCGAAGCTAGAATAATATTCCGAGGCACAAAAGCCTTTTGACGTTTGTTTACAATAAATGAAGGTAAGAATGCATGTTTAAAAATAAGTTTATGCATGTGTAAATGGTTAAATTTTATAATTAACAGTAAAACTTAGAACAAAACAACGAAGCGGAAAGCTTATTCGGGAATTATAAAATGTAAATGATATAATATTAAAGAAACATTTTGGCGAAGAAATAATATTTTACAAAAAAGAAACAATTTGATATTTTGAAACCCCTGAGGTAAGAAGTAATTCCTATGTAAGTTTCTAACTCAAACAAAATGTGTAGTGAAAAAAAGATTAATATTCTTTTTAAGGGGAGACGAAGTAAAAATTTGTTTTTAGCAAGCTCTCAGAAGCAGCTCTTTGAGTAGCAATTAGAGAAGAAACAAAACTGCTTAACTCATACAAGTTAGAAGTAAAATCTTGAACTAAAGTTATTTTAACCACCGGCAATAACTTTAATGACATGGAAATGAAGATCCTTAAACCGACATATTTCACGGTTTCTCACAACTCGAAACTTTAACAAGATTATCTTCAGGAGGATTCTCATAACGGATTAATTGTCGAATCTTGTACGCCCTTAATCCACCCTTCCATCTTTACATCTAAGGATAACAAATCTCGACTCAAAATACTGGAAATTTAGTTTCAGATATGATACAAGTTTAAATTATTCAACAATTCAAAATATATATGCTTTTACCTCTCTCGACTTTTATAATAATAAACGTAATTTATGTAATGGAATATAACAATATCATTTTAGATAATTAAGTGAAAACATATTTCTCCTTTAACCGACGAAGTTTAGATCGGAAAAGTTTAATATTTGTAGTCGGGAAAGTATATTCTTTCATATATTTCAATTAAAATAGGTTATGTGTGAATATTAACGCGAAAATTTGAGGGATTACAAAATGTGTTTAAATCTTTGTATATGCAAAGATATTTATGTTTTTAAATAAAATGAATATAACTCTGTGTTTAAAGGGTGTTTGTAAAATTTTCTTCAACGAAGTTTGTACTTGTTTTGACTTTGGGAAGCGAAAATCTCTGCGTCTAAAAACAATGGGCTGTTATTTTTAGTTTATTAACTTATCGAATATCTTTTCTAATGTACTATAATATTTCGGTAACTAAGTCTTTGTTGGAAATACAATTAAAATCTTTTGACATCACATTGTTTTTCTCTTAATAACAGATTTCATTGTTCCACATTTCTCTACTGACAAAAATTTATAGTTAACAATAATGTGTAGACGCGTTTGTGAATAGAAATGTCAAAGTAGTTTATATTTACAGAGAAAGATGAAAGGGTTGACTTCAAGCTTACTCTTCTTGAATCATAATTAAATTAATAATGTAGAAGATAAATACATAAAGACTAATGAGCTGGAAATCATTAACATTTGAAATAGCATCCGTTAGTTTCAGGGGCAAAATCAAGTGTATAAATCTGTACCTAGAGGTATAGGTAAATTGTTGTAAATCATATTTCAGCAGTAACAGGAAAGCTATTTTAAACTCTGTAACGGAACACTTCTAACGGAAAATTGAGCAGTCTTTCTCCAAAATTTATTTCATCGATTATCCCTTTAATTAATAACAAGTTATTTTAACACAACTATCTCTACCAACGTAATAGTATATGTATATACCACAAAAATTCATGTTTTAAAAAAATTGGACGAACAATTATTTACCTCTAAGGTACAGATAGATATGAAACATGAAAAAACGATACAATTTTTAAGCTAACTATATATATTGATCAACTTCTTGAATTACATAGTCTATTTTAAGATAAATTAATTAATTATATAATTAACTAGCCGGAAATGTTGACAATAAACTAGATACTTCTTTCCGCAATTATCCTGGCGTTCGATCGTTTTTGATTATCATATAAAAATTCAGTATTATTTATTCATCAACAAAATTATAGCAACCCCTTTCAAAATTAACAAATATATTTGGTTTATAGTTTATAGGGTTTCGTAGATTCTTCTCGAAACCTTTATGCCAAGGGCGATGTGTGTCTGTCCTAACTCTTTAATTGATATATCCTGAACCGTTTAAGGTAAAAAGTTAACATTTAAATCACTGGTGCCACTTTTTGACCATTTCCTCTGTGAGTGGACAGATAAGAAAGTTAAAAATTTAATATGTGAAATTCACAAACAACAGTGATAAACTCAATTATTTCTATTTTTTATATTAATTTTCGAGTAGAGTATTATTACGTAAGTTCACACTAAGTATTAAATATTGTTTAAATTCAAAAATTTTATGTCTTTAAAATTTTTAGTGGGGTATCAAATAATAGCTTTTGAAGAGTAGGTTAAAATATATATCACCTTTATAAAATTTTGCATTCCTTATTGGCTTCATGAGTTGAAATATAGCCCCCCAAAAATTTTTCATTTCTAGAAAAGTATGTAATTATATGTTAATTGGGTTGAGCATTTGTGGTGTTTAACGTATTGTTTATTTTTGGAAAATAAACTTAACTTTAATATTACAGAAATTAAACAAAGATTGAATAAATACGCCTTTTATTATAATCCTAAAACACATTTAAAAATAACATTTTTTGATAAAATATGACGGAAGTTTTCTCTTGGTCCTTTGTATAATGTTTTTAAAAAAAAATAAAAATTATACCTATTATTTTTGTTGTTTTAAGAACAATCAGGAGTATTTAGTACGTTTATACTATTTATTTTTCCAAAGTAACTATTTTTATTATCTTTATAAGGGGTTGGATATGAAAGCTGTGTTGTTCACTTGGTCTTTTTAATCATAATAAAGGTTGAAGTCCGAGAAAAATACTTCTAGGGTATTCCAATTTTACCCTACCTTTATGATATTTGAACTACTCTTAGAGAAGCTGGCGTTGTTTTACCTCCGCCTGTTTTTTAACTCATCATCAATCACTCAGGCCTTCCTCTTCCTGCCTTAATATAAATCCCTCTCAGTTAAAACCTTCTATCCTTGTTTAACCCTCATCTTTCCTACTTCCAAAACCTCCCCCTCACATTTTCATATTATCAAACTTGATTCTAAAACCTGGGAGTGGTAAAGCAAAAAGTCTTCTTTTTATTTCCCCCCTCTCTTGCTTTTTTTATGTTAAAATTACGTGGCGAATATATGAATAATATCCCTAGCTTTTCCACTCCTTCATCCTTTATTTTTGAAAAATGCTGTTTAAAAAAAAACCCTGAATGGTATATTTTTTTTTTCTTTTTTTGACCTAATAATATTTATTACCCTATATGAATATGTCTAGTGACTTTTATAGAACAAGACATTAATTTAAGACTGTGAGCATATCTGTTTGACTATAAAGATCATTTGTTTGCCAAGTCACAAAATTAATAAATCCATTAGGGTTGGCATTTGCTGAGGTTTGCCAGAAATAAGTTCATTAATAAACCTAATGTCTTTATGACCTACAAATGTATATCAATGGTGGTATATTTTTGGAAAGTAAATTTATTTTATAGCAAAATATTTATTTACTATTTTAATTAATCAAGCCTCCACTCGTGATTAAATTAATTTTAAGCAAGCTGTTGATGTAATTATCATCTATTGCTAAAAATAAAATATATCCCTTCATATTTTCACTCAATTAATCAGTATATCCGCCTTTACTTATAATGATATAAATGAGGAAGGAATATATCCATTTTGAAGAATATTTATTTAATTATTTAATATTATACCCTAAAATCAACACTATAGGATGTAGCGAGGAAGGGTTTAAATTCCTACACCACTTAAGGAAACATTCCTTTAATTGTCCTATAATTAATGATCTTCAGTGTAAGAACACTAATGTCTTAAAGGTAGTTTAGAAATAGTTGAAAGTACAGTGAATCAGTTATATAAGGTAAAAGCTGTCTTAATAGGGTGGGTTTAAAAAGTTAAATTAAAAACGAAAAATTTGAAAATTAGGTTAAAACAGTACTTAATTTTTCTCAAAGGGTTACAATTGATATGAATTAAATATTGATGTCATAAAAGTCAGATTTATTACGGAAAGCACGGCGAATCTGAATCTGGTATAAAACTCAAATAAAAATTCTCCTAAAAGCCCTAAGGTGCAACATTGTGAGTAGGTAAGAATATATGGTGAGAGATTGGGAATTCTATATCCAGCCAGATCGGTCGGTTATTTGCATGAAAATTGTTGATCAAATATTGAATAATAATTACAACTTACTTGTAAAAAACTAACAAATGGAAAAACTAGACGAATTAATTGTGCATATGAGAAAGTGTTGTACAAGTATAGGACAAATTTTTTGCAGATCGTTTGTCGAACTTCGTATAGTGGATATAACTTTGATCACACACCAACAATTGATTGTTGTTATAAAATAAAATCACAATAGCTAATATAATAATTGTCATTAATATTAAAATAATTTAATATTTGTTTCATAAGTGTAGTAATTGTCTCTTTACATTTGAATATTTGGTTTATCACGTCCAAGAAAACTTAGCCAAACAGTTTTCAATAATATTGGTACGAAGGCTAACGTGTAGTCTCATCATACATTTTTCTGGGCTTCCTGTTAAATTCCCTTTACGCATGTTTTCAAATCTTTATTTTTATTTGTAGCGTGGTTTAAAAAAACAAAAAAAAAACAAGAGATTTATGGTTTTATAAATTATTAAAAGTAAATAGAAGTGCAATAAATTAGACGAATGGTAATTTCTGTAATTTTACTATTATATAATTATTTTAATTTAATTGAAATATAATTTGCTATTTGGTGTGGTCCATAGATTCCTCGCGTATTATGGATAAATAGTTCATGAGTATAAAATAATATGATTCCATTGGGAATTAAAAGCTCGGTTATTTGGACCGTTTTTTACTTTTTTTAAAAAAAAATGTTAAATGTGGACAGACACTTTATAATTAATATAGGACAATCTGTGGCAACTTTCGATGAAATCCTTTAAAAGTGGATCAGTAATTTTTAAGATATAGGTTATAATGAAACAAAAGTTTGTGCATATGTGGGAGAGGAAGCAATTGGCGCGAAATTAATTTGTAGCAACTAATTATTACCTACCATGCCGATTTCATTCTATTCCGACGACTTTTAAGACTGTAGTGGTGTAAGTCATACACAAGATCAAATTTTTTCCCATATATCTACCCAGGAAATATTACATTTTGAGACGTAAAAAAAATCGAACTTCCGNAAAAAAAAAAAAAAAAAAAAAAAAAAAAAAAAAAAAAAAAAAAAAAAAAAAAAAATGAACAATATTAACAATATAAATGTTTAAATAAAAGACATGTTAAATAAATAGCATGATATATATTTGGAAATATGCATGAAACAAATTAGGTTGGAGATAATATTTACGAATATCTACTTTGCAATATATGCGAAATATTATGAACCAAATTCTTTCACCAAAAAAAGGTTTTTGTGGAAAGATTAAATTATATCATGTTATTATGTAAATTCTTCATTGAATTCCAGCTTATTTTTTCAATATAAAGTTTAGATGAGAATTTCAGCCTTATTTAAATATATTATATATATATTTACTTTTCCATATATGGATTATGCATAATATAAAGGGTAAATATTGTGATGCGAAAATTCGATTTTGATATTTGGATGGATTTACAGGTTTTGAGGTCCAGAGTCAAGTTCAGCCAAAGAATAGTTGGCCCACGATTGAAGATATTAACTTAATATGTATAATCAAGAAAAATAATAAAAAAGAAATTACACCAAGTTTTTTTTTTTTTCTCCGTGCTCATTGTAAAATGCCTCACGAATTAAACTTTACTATGGCGTACAAATATAGCGGAAAGGAAAATAAAGGATTAAACGGTTTTGATATAATACAAAATCCTTTTCAATAGGACAGAGTTAAGCCCTGGCCTGTGGTAACAGTGGGTGGCACTGCCACAGGGGGATTATATTTCGGACTGTTTCCCTCGGGACAACAAAATAAAAATTCGCCAAAAAAATTGTCCTGAATATCTAATACGATTTAGAATTGAGTTGAAGCAAAGGGCTTCACTTAAGTCAATATTGAAGTTAAAGAAAATATGATTTTACTCTTTTGTTTGAAAAAAAGGTCGAAATAGTACATACTTGCAACTTTAAAGCGAAGAAGAAAAAAAAATCAATAATATAACAATTTAAACTTACGAATTTAATTTGTTGGGATAAGTGGCTGTGCTTGTTTAAATTATTATAGAATTTAGAAGTTTAGTAAGCGCAGGACTTTATTGTCACTTAATGCTGTAATCCAAAGATAGATATTATTTTAGAACACTGTCAATTAAACTAAATTTACAATTGCTATATACCTGATTGAAAGTGTGTAGGCTGAGTTAGGAATAGGACGAAGCCCACTCTCAACCTATCTGCACCTGCCCTGTAACTATCGGCTTGGCCTAGTGGCTAGATCATTTTGGGATACAGACAGAAGATATATCAGCTTAAATAGAGATACTCGCTTAAATAGAGAGTGAACTATAGAGGAATTCCTGAAATCTCAAATCCCTCCCTCTTGGACCCACGTCTTTATTAGGCCCATTGTAAAATAAAGGGTTGCTTTAAGCGGGGTGATTATGAGTCTAAACATATAAAATTCAACATTCTTGTTTCGAAATTCCTACTTTTTTTTTTACTATTATTTGACTCTAGAATATGAGAAATAAGTATAATTATACAACCCACCAACTCTGGAATAAATAATAATCTCAGTTTCTTTAATTAAGACTTTAATCGTAGTACAATAACTTGCTTCTACTCGTATAATGACGGGGAAACGAATATTCGATGAAGTCAAAATTTTTTGGGCTAAATGTTCTGCTGACCGAAGATCCTGTTAGAAATATTTCTTCCAGATATTAGACTCGCTGAAGGAACAATACATTGGGAATTTATATAGCAGCAGATCGTCGGGCTATCCAGAATCCAGAGGCAGAGGTTTTTATAGAAGACCTTTACCAAGGCAGCGAAGGAAGTCATAAACTTTAACATCTGGCACTCAAGATTTTTCCATGGAAGAAAAAAAAAAACCGATGGTAACCAAGCCGCGTAAAAGGTATCGGGTAACAAGGTAACTGGTCGACTCATACGATTACGAACTTCAATCAATTCTCTTAATGCTGGCTACAATTTCTTTTTGTAAAGCGGCCCGCACACGGTCAATAGTATTGACAATACTATTGACCGTGTGCAAAGTTAGTATTGATGTAAAAAAACATTATTGATGAAAATTTGTTATTAAATTGCATATTGACAATGGTATTTTCAATAATATTATTGATCATGAGCGGGCCTAATAGTTATGGTATAACACTACCTGGAAAGACTCCAGAACTACTTATGATCTCGCTTGAATTAACGAACTATAATAATGATAATCAATTTTTAAGTTTTTGGTAGTACTCATACTATGGAAAGTTTAAATTTTAATTTAAATCAAATTATAATTACTATTTACAAAGGGAGACAGTCAGAGAAAAATGGACTTCTGCGCCGGGATTCGAACCACGGACCTCCCCCTCATTCCCTTTGTAAATAGTAATTATAATTTGATTTATATTATAATAATGATAATAATTGCAGTGTGAAATGGCAAATTAGTCAATTTGGTCTCTCCTTCACACATTGTCAAGGTTAATTACGAAAACGGATGTTCTTTGGAAAGGCACAGGACAGGTAGATTGAGTATGGACATAAGACTTAATTTAACAGTCAAAATGTACCATTTAGTGTACACAATGGCTCAATGGGGTATTTATCAACAGACTTAAATCGTGTTATGGACAAAATAGACATCATATGGATGATAAAATGACATGTAATTAGCAGATAAAATGTGGATACGTTTTTTCTAAAACCTTCCGTTTCTTTATGTATCACTAGAAAAAAGTCCTTTAACTAACATAATACTGATGAATAATATTTTTAATAAGGAGGACAATCCACCAAAAATGTATATGCCTATCAAATGGAATAGAAATAAGTTAAGAGTACACGTATAGTATAAAATAGCAACACTATATTGTTGGAAATGCAGAAGCTTCACCGAATAAAACATTTTATCTCATTAAAAACATTAATAAGACTATTAAGGAGTATAATTATTTTCAATCCTAATCAGTTTAGCGAGTGCTTGTCGTTTTGTTCTTTTATTTGAAGCTATTAAAGCTCTACTGGTTTCTATTGATCTCTCAATATAACTCTTTTTTAGTCTCCTTCGTGAGTAGAACCAATCGACTCAAGAATTTATGAGTTCCTTTTGCTTCCCCTCTCCCATTTTCTTTTTCCTTTCTAATCCAGTTTTTTTTTATAGAAAAATAGTTTCGAGGTGGTAAGAATTAGATTTTTTTTTTTTTTTGCTTTATTATTAGAATTAAAAAAAATAATGGTAGTTTTTTCAATTCATTGATTTTTTAATAAATAAATTTCATTAAAACCATTTTATAAAACTCAGTGAGATAAAAAAAAAGTAAAAACTATAAAAAGTAAACTTCGATTTATTACTATTGCTTTGACTGGCAGATGTGAAATAAAAGATAATAATAAAAATTCTTAATAATAATTTAGGAGTGAAATAGTCGAATTTAGAGCTTATATTAATATGTACCTATATATATGTATTAATAATACATTTTTCAATTTTTAAGTTTTTGGTAGTTTTCATACTACGGAAAGTTTAAATTAATTTTAATCAAATTACAATCATTATTAATAATGGGAGACAGACAGTGAAAAATAGACTTCAGCGCCGGGATTTGAACCACGGGTCTCTGTATTTCCAGTGCAGTGCTCTTACCAACTAAGCTACGCGGAAGAATGATTTCTCACTGCCGTAACCGATAACTATTCCCCAACTCCAAGCTTTCAATATCCATACAAATTTAGCAAGTAGATTTATGGCATTGGAACTAAACCGAGAATTATCGCTTATGATTATAAAGTACTCAATTAGTACCTGTACCTTGTACAATCAATTCGAAATTCAATTTTTAAGTTTTTGGTAGTTTTCATACTACGGAAAGTTTAAATTAATTTAAATCAAATTACAATCATTATTAACAATGGGAGACAGGCAGTGAAAAATAGACTTCAGCGCTGGGATTTGAACCACGGGTCTCTGTATTTCCAGTACAGTGCTCTTACCAACTAAGCTACGCGGAAGAATGATTTCTCACTGCCGTAACCGATAACAAAGAATACAGAGACCCGTGGTTCAAATCCCGGCGCTGAAGTCTATTTTTCACTGTCTGTCTCCCATTGTTAATAATGATTGTAATTTGATTTAAATTAATACATTTTTAGAAACCTTTATCCTAATAGTTCCGTTTTTATAATCCAAATATATGGCTAAAGTTAATTTAACTTTTATTTATTTATTTTTTTTTTTGGCTGAAAGTAGTTGTCATTAGTTATATAAACGATAACCTTATCTGAGAAATATTCTAAAACATGTTAAGGCAATGCCTTTATTAGGTTTAGTAGGATCGTTGAAATATGCCCCCCAAAAGAATAAATAGGTAAAAACATGTCATTGCTGGACAAAAGCGTTCTGTCAACATTTAGTAAAGGAGCAAACTTTTAGTGGACTAATTAGTAACATCCATAATAAATCTAGAACATAATTTTGAAATCTATCTCATATAACTTGATTTTATGCTCCGTCCTACTTGGCAGACATTTTTAAACTTTATGGTTCAGCTCAATGCGCTTATATTAATTTGTTAATTGACAAGGATTTCGTCAAGAATATGTATTTTCGTCATTATATACTTAAATAAAAAAAAATATATAAACAACATACATCATACAAATATAGGAGGTGATAGCTAAAAAATAATTATAAATAATAATCTAAAAAATAATAATAAATCTATATATTTTATAGAATATTATACGGATAAGAAGTGTATTCGACTTATTTTGGCCTAAATCCTAATAAAATCTATTATTATGGTATTTACAAATAGATTCTGTTATACCTAATATTATAATACTTTATGTTATTTATAAGCTAAAAATGATAATTTTCAGCTTTATTCTTATTCTGTGTTACTTAAAAAAAAGCGATATTTATTAATATAAAATTCCAATTATATTATACCTGTGGGGAATGCAGATTGCACGAATATTTAAGAATACATTATACTTAGCTAATTTAAAATGTAATCTATTATATTAAATCTCGTTATCTTATTTAGCTTAAAGCAGCTTAGTTATGTGGAAACTGGAGCGTAAAAGCGGCAAAAGATTAACTTAAGCATTGAGATAATAATTCATAAGGCAAATAACCCAGTAATCCAGGTAATTTAAAACCAAATAATGCTGTTATGCCATATTACTAACCTAAACCATTAGCTAATTATTCTCAGTATATTTTATAGTCCTAGGAGCTATTAATTTGTTTATGATACTCCATTACAACACTGTTGCAGTTTAATTAATTTGTTAAACATTTTTATGAATTGTTTAAAGTATTTATTTTTTTACGAGAGAATTTTATTTTTCAAAAAGAGAAATTATTTATCATATTAAATATCAGAAAATGACTTCATGTCACGTGAGTCATTATAGATGATGATTAAATTTGAGAGTAAAATTCGTGAATAATATCTATTCTGAGGGTTTGACAATATGCAATGACTTGACAACTTGACTTTCTCGACAGCTGGATACAAGAAGAAGAGCATTGTCTTCTTTACGGCTTGAACTTCTGAGTAGGAGAGACAAGATTCAATTACATAAATAGTTTGATGAATAAGCTCACGCAACAAGTTTTTTTTTTTTAAATATTTAGTAAACTATTCTGGGCCATTGACGCTACATGAAAGAACGACAATTATCATAAAGTTTGAAAGCCACATAAATAAGGTTTGAGGATTATTTTAACAGGCTTACATAGAAAAGATGTTATCTCTTTTGTCCCTACAATTTAGAAAAGAATCAGAAATACATTAAAATAAGCCAAATAAAATACAATTAAAATGATAGTTCTTGATATATCTGACATTCGGCGTCTTGCTACCCAATAGGTCTCTACTATTCGATTCTCAGGGTAAGAGATTTTTGGCAGGATTGGAATCGCATAATAGACCTGGAGGAGGTCTGCGTCTTGCTATGATGACGGCAGAGTGGGCAGTAGTCGCTACCGACAAGTCCCAGTGTGTAAAATGCAATGAAGGTATGCATTACACTGTTCAAATGGTGAATCAATTAATCCATTTAAAAATATGTTCTACTTATTACTATTCTACTTATAAGCCTCCCTATTAGTATGGTGCATAGCTTCCTCGTCCTATCACTAAAGAAATAGTCACATGAGTATAAAATAAATTATATAAAAATTTCATAAAAATGCGAGATTGACGGATAGCCGATAGACAGACTAATAATTATCCATGATGTCTGAAAAAAAATTGAATTTGAAAAAAAAATTGTTCTTTAAAAATAATCATGGCTCGAAAGCAATATTTTTATAAAGCCATTGATTAATAAGTAAGCATCGCCTTACTACGCAAAATAGAAAGATTTATAGGCCATGACTTTTTTCAAGGGATAAATGTAAAAAGAAGACGCACTCCAAAGTATTAGAACGTTACAATTTTGTTTAGGGAATACAATGATATAGGCCCTGATATTAGGGTTTATAACGAATCTGAAGTCAATAGTCATAAATACTGAAGCCTCACAGCCGACCGCCCTTTGAGGTTAGGAAAAACAGTAAAATTCAAATTACTCTGGTTCTAAGCAAGATATCAAAAATCTAATCACAGGCTTCATTCCTAATTTTAATTCTGTACAATTTGAGACCTATTTCAACTTCCTATGATAAATAGTACAGGCGCCATTTCAATACAACGATAAAACTCGTTGTATCAAAATGGCGCCTGTACTATTAATCATAGGAAGTTGAAATAGGGCTCAAATTGTACAGAATTAAAATTAGGAATGAAGCCTGTGATTAGATTTTTGATATCTTGCTTAGAACCAGAGTAATTTGAATTTTACTGTTTTTCCTAACCTCAAAGGGCGGTAGAGCCTTAAGGCCGCCATACACGGTCAAACATTTTGCGCAAACATTTTGGTCATGTATGGGGGTGCTTGATGTTTGCGCAAACATGATTTTTTAACCAAATTTCCCCGACATCAGGTTGGCGCAAACATTTTGCGCAAACTTTTGCACAAAATGTTTGATCGTGTATGGGGGCCTTTAGACATGAAGGTAGCTTTTTGTGGTGGACATTTTGTCTTGGTTCTTCATTAGTATCAAAAGGTGGTGGAACTCGACGACTAAAAGGACTTAAGTTGCGAATGCTAAAGAAATACATATTAAAGGAATGTTAGGATTAAGTAAAACGGAAAAAGGTAATTATAACAGTTCTAATGTATATATATATATATGTATATATATATGTATAATCAAATATTCGAGCTCTGAGGTTAAAGTAAATAAAAAAAAAAATTGGTAGGATTATGTAAGTGTGTGTGAAAAGGAGACCCGGGTTCTATTCTTATATAAGGATATAGGTTTATATTATTTATTCCGAACATTATTTGGAAGGGTATTGGACAATCTTTTATATGTTACAGTATGAATAGAGAGCATAAAAATGACCTCGCATTTCTCTAAAGTATGAAAAGATGAAATTTACAATGAGAAGAAAANATATATATATAGTATATAATCAAGTGGTACATTTCACACGTGATATTCACGCAAAGTATTAACTTTAATAAAGCTGTTTTTCTTATCCCCCTTTCCCAAACCTTCAGCATTTTATTCCGTTTGACGTACTACTACTGAGTACAATTTTTTTAAAGGAGCTCTAATAAAGGGTAAGTTTAAAAGTAGAGGTCTGGATAACGCCTAACTTGATTTGGGCTGAGTTTGAAACCAAGCTTAGTAAATGTCTAACAGCTTTGCGTGCCATACTGGGCCTTGAGCGTGCTTCTACCATGCTCTATCCGACTCACGCTATACGCTACGTCTGACAGCCCCTTTTCCTTTACTCGCAACCAACTCTACTTGCACGCCCAAAATAAAACTAAAATAATAATACCCTCTGAATTTTTTAAATAAATTTCTTTTCTTGAAACAAATGAATAAGAGTTACAAATAGAATCAGGATAGCACTAGCTTTTGCCAATAGAAATATTGTGCGTTATCAATAGAAAAAGTGTTTTGAAATTGATCATCAATTGACTTGGTTTTCTGCTGTATAAGCAGTCACAGAAGTATCTGCACTTTTATGCAAGCTCTGGTGATTTTATTTATTTTTTTGAGAAGTGAAATTCTAAAGGTATTATAGTATATAAAAAATATATGTAAAGATATTAGAAATGGAAGCGTCTATAGAGGGCAACTTAAAGGAATGACATAAACTGAAAACCTGGTTATTTAAATAATTAGATTTTAGCCTGCATAAAACCATCAGTGCCGAAATCCCAAAGATAGTTTTATGAAGTCATTGTAATCTTTTATCAACAACGCTAGAGAAAATAAAATTGGGAAAAATGAAATTATTGAAAGATACGAGGTATGTTTTTATTATTTCTTTGTAGGAGTGTAGAACCATCGCAAAATACATCAACTAGTTTATATAATTTCAACGAATTAGAAGAAAAAGCAAGTCTAGTTTTAGACTCTTAAACTTTCTTGTAGGATCTGGTTTTAAAGGCCCCTATATTATAAAAGTTTTCGCAAGATAAGATTCTACACTATTCTAGACATTCCCCGTTGACTAAAAAAATCCTATTACTACAATCGCATAGAAAACAAGTTGCTCTTGCGCTAACCACCATGTCAATAGAACTGCAGGTTGCAATTAATTTGACACTGTGGGAAAACTTCGAAATATCCTACAACCTTCGGCACGCGAAGAAAAAAAATAGTACTCTCCACAAAAAGTACAATAATAATTACAATCAGCAATTATAATTATATAATTACAATAATAATAATACAAATAAGTACAAATAATACTGCAGTATAATAGTAAATCTATTTCTGTAAGATGGACATTAGTTGAAATAATCTTTACGGGTTCGCTGAAAATACTGATCAACAGACAGACAGATATAGATATGGTTGTTTCTAATAGTCTAATATATACAATAAAAGTAATAAAACAATAAAAAGGTAAGACTATTGTCTTATAAAAGCTGTATATATTGCATTACGTATAATCGTAAATGTTAATGTTTTCACTATAAATAAACGTAATTTACACATGTGTGTAGGGCCCATATAGGTATTCTGGTAAACCAGATTACTACGATGTATGAGGCCAACAATCCTCTCTGAATTATTACGCTAATAATTCACAGCCTACATTATCCAAATTGCTATTTAAACCTGCCTTATAATGGACTTCCATGATAGAAGAGGCAAGGACATAATAATATATTATTATCCCTATGTCATTATTGATTGTAGGTTCGAAAATTCAAAAAAAATATTATGTATATATTTAAATACGATATAGACAAGTAATTTTTATCAACCGTCATCTATTTGGAAATAATATAAACTTTTGTGAAGTCTTGTTTATATTTATAATTTTTTATTATGCCAGTAATATAATCTAAAAAGTGGTAACGTGACACGGCACTCAGGAAAAGTTTACTCTCATGTTCTCAGCTAAATAAGACTAATTTAGCAATAGAGTGAGATTTAGGCCCTATAAGCAAAAATAAAATCGGTTAATAATTGCGGACGTTACAACAGCCTATAGAAGTTCTTTTAATTTGATTAGGAACACTTAAAAAACAAAACTTGACGTCAATCGGACCAGTATATAAAAATGGGTTCTCAAATGCAGAATTCCCAATTATTATTGATATATGGAATAAAGGAAAAGTAGGGTCATCAGATTTAGCTTTAGACTAGGATTGGTGTTCAAATTTTTTCTGCTTCTTTTCTTCAGCACTGTTCTGACTCGTGCAAACAGGGGCGCTTGACCCCCCTCTGGAATGCTAATTAAGTTGACTTTTTTAAGTTTAATTCATAAGAATGAGAAATAAAATATTAGGGTAACCCTATATTTTCATTATATTAATACTCTTATCAAATTCTATCACAATCTACTAATCTTCATTTTTAAATTTTATGCAAAATTAAAAAATTAAATTTTATGCAAATTGGGTGGTAATAAAATTTTGTTAATAATAATAAATTTTACAATAATATAGGTAAGAATAAAAAAAAAAAAAGAAGTATACGAAACAGGACTAAAAGATGCTATGTCCCATACTCATTGGCAGACTATTTTATTAGACAATAAAGTATAAAAATGTTTAAGAACATATATAATTTACAAGTTTAAAATATATAATTTAATTAAAAATTTGATAAAACAATTTCAATTACCTGGTATATGTAGTATATTATATTAGTACTTTCATTTCTTTTTT
Organism: Gerris buenoi; assembly: GCA_001010745.2. NCBI lineage: Eukaryota > Metazoa > Arthropoda > Insecta > Hemiptera > Gerridae > Gerris > Gerris buenoi. The sequence goes on from KZ651654.1 coordinate 24,827, forward strand.
TCACAAAAAGAATAAGAGACGATGCAAAAAACAAATAAATTATTTTGACCCACCTAAATTATGGACTATAGGCGCCCATTAATCTCAGTTTGACCGTACGTCTGTAATTTCCTCTACAATGTCTTAATATTGAAGGCTTGACCGTAAATACACGAAACTTTCATTTTAGTTTGAAATTATTAAGTAGCCTCCTATTACCCATTGAATGAGAGAGACTTAATAAAAGGTAATTCCTCGGCAACTAACCATCTGAATTAACAATACTTTTATAATTCTAGCAGTTCGCAATGTTATTACTTCCATTATAATGCTTTAAAAAGGAATATTTCTGTTATTAATATGTAGTTGATTTAATTTTCAATAGTAAAATCAATGTAAATTGTTATTGTTGTTATTAAATCAACATGAACACAATACTTCTTTGTACTCAAAAAAACATATTGACGATTTCCTTTTAACTAACGTTACACTTTGTTAAAGTAAATTGATACGAATTATTATTGATTCAATAAATTAGTTAGTTAAATGTCCAGTTATTAACAAAACTTAATATATTAGCAACCAATAATTCCTCAAGATGAATTCAAACTTATTTTATCTACGATTGAAACGAACTATAAACATTTTATCTCTTTTTAGAAAATGATTCTTTTCGTAGTTGTATTCTTTGCGCAAACGCGTTCATAATTTTTCTTTTTTGCTGCACTAGTGCGGAAATAAAGAAGAATTATTTACCTTATTGTCGCACGATTAGCGTGTTTGTTTACATCTAACAAAACTAATTTGCTGTTTGCTTAATTAAAGGAAATGTTTGTATCGAGTTTTTAGTGAGTGATTTGAGGAGAATAATACTCCTCCCGAACTAATTAATTCAGCACAAAATACTACAAATGAATTAATGTCATCTTTATCAAAAAAGAAATACGAGCTTGCATACAGGAAGTTTATTATTATTATTATTTTTTTCTGTATTTATTATTTAAATCCAACAAAGGTAGTTAAAGTATGCTACTCAACTCGTGCGAAAACTGCACTTCGCTTTGCTCGTGTTGTTTACTACTCTCGTTATCGCTCGGGTGCAAACTCCATACTTACATGCAAAATACTGCTTTCCGCACTAGACGCGTAATGTACTATTTTATCATTTTATGTTGGCCACCATGAATTCTTAATATAATTGTTATTAATTTATGTGTAGCATATTATGACATTTTTTAAGCTTTTAAGGCTAAAGATAATCTTATTGACGTAATGTAAACCTTGATCTATGATTAAGTTCTTTATTCTCATTAAATATTAACTTACATAATCCCTAAAAATAACCTTTTAAGCTTTAGATTTTTCACAGCACTCTATGTTGTTAGAGTTCTAATTAGGATTTACCCAGCATACTTTTATATTTATCAAAACAAGTTTATTTTTTGATTTTTATTATTATTATGTCCCTGATCAAGGGTAATAGTATCTAAAGTAAAAAGATTTAAAGTCAGTGTGAAAGTTTAAATATAATTATTTCTGAGATGCTGATTTTGATAGTTTCTTGAGGGAATTTCTTATTTTTCCAGTTACGTTTTAAGATAAGAAAATACGATTATAAAAATATGGTGTAAATTTAAGTCATCTTAAACTTCTATCTTAAAGTCTAAGTTATAATGCAGAAAAAGAAAAATTCTAGAGTTGTAAAAGACAAAGTATCGGCTAGATATGGAAAAGTCAACTAAGGCAAAAAGGGTCCTGAGTAAAGTCTCTTTCTATATAATATATAGAGGTTAATATAAAAGTGAATTGGTGTAATATAGCGTTGGGTCTAGGGACGGCCAACGCTAAGGGTCGCTCGATACCGTGTAAGTCATCTCATATATCCAGCGTTTTATACCTCCCTCAAATACTAAGTCATTACTTTTAAACAGCAGTTCCGCCTGCAAATATATATATGTCAATACTGTCTGAATGAAAAACTTCCATAAGGCTTTTATAGTAAATAGATCAAACGATGGCGTTTAGTGGGACTAAAAAAGTCAGCTGCCATGTTACTCAATAATAATTTAAGAACGAGTATAGAGCATCAAACAAATTATTCTTTAGTAGACGAAACGGGTTAAAGATTAGTTTTAAGCTGAATATCCAGTTTAGATATAGAACTAATTTCAATTAATAGGCTACTACTGTGCAATGTGTAGCTTTGCAAAAAATATAAATATGACAAGGGGTAAAATATCCAAAAGCCCTTATTCCCATGATACATTTTTATATGTATGCAAATAATATTATTAACTATAATTAACATAATTTTAAAATTTCAATTATAATTATTACAAATATATTAATTAAAAGTTAATATCATGTGATACGAAGCTTGACGTAACCCATAATACTATTAGTTATCATAATATAAATACACGCTATTATTGTTAAAAAATTGTTTTCATCTAGCCTTTCTCTACTTTATGTTAATTTGTTAATGTTTATGTTAATGCTCTGCAATTCGTACAATATAATATAAACACTATCGTGAATGAGGAGATTTATATTTAAAAATAATGGTTCAACGAAGGAACGATGTTCCAATTGCGTTTTCTTATCTATTCTTTACTTCACGTGAGGCTTCATAACAAAATTGATTTACAGGCATGAAAAAGGTTGGTCGGGCAGAAACTTTGGCACATAAAAATTTGTGGTTAGCTAATCACTCTAAAAGGCTTTAGAATTATTACAAAGAATATAATCTTGGATTTAATTAATAAGTCAATTACTACTCAAATGCAGTGACGCCTCCTATCAACTTCCCTTGAGTTTGCATGTGTAAGTTACGACTTTGGTCGTTACTGAAAAAAGAGTTAGATGCCCAATCAGAAGCTTTTCCGCTTACAAATCCACTAGTCCTGGTGGAGTTATGAAAGTTATGCTCCAGCAAGGGGTGGACTTAATTATAGGGAGCCTTACTAAGGATCTTAAGACCGTCCTTTCTCATCAGGCAGTTCCTTTGTCCTGGAGGAAAGTAAAGGTGTTCTTTATTCCTAAACAGGGTAAAACAGACTTTACCCTTGGCAAATCGTATCATCCATAAGTCTCACTTCTTCCTTTTTCAAGTCCTTGGAGAGACATGCAGCGAAGTGGCAGGTGAATATGGTAATGATAAAATACCATAGTAGGATGGATACAGCCTATGTTAAAACACAGATTAGCGAGAGCTGAACGTAATAGCTGCACTATAAGTGCAGAAGGTTATCGAGGCTGTCCTCAGGGTGGAGTTCTTTCTCCCCTTCTGAGGTGCTTGGTACTAGACAGGCTTATTGAACTCGTTCAAAGAGAAGGAATTTACAACCAAGCCTTTGCCGATATGCTGTAGTAACATTGCGGTAAGTTTACAAATATTGTGTCCAAAGTAAACAAGGCCTTAGCATCCTTTTGGGCGTGTAGAAGGGCTATGGGATTCACCATAGTAGGATGGATACAGCCTATGTTAAAACACAGATTAGCGAGAGCTGAACGCAATAGCTGCACTATAAGTGCAGAAGGTTATCGAGGCTGTCCTCAGAGTGGAGTTCTTTCTCCCCTTCTGAGGTACTTGGCTTGGTACCAGACAGGCTTATTGAACTCGTTCAAAGAGAAGGAATTTACATCCAAGCCTTTGCCGATATGCTGTAGTTACATGTGCGGTAAGTTTACAAATATTGAGTCCAAAGTAAACAAGGCCTTAGCATCCTTTTGGACGTGTAGAAGGGCTATGGGATTCACATAGGACTTACAGCTAAAAGTACTTCACTGAATCTACTCTGCAATGTTAAGGCCGGTGCTTTTCTACACATGGATTGTCTGGTATTGCTGTCTATATGTATTGTCTGGTGGCCTAGAGTGTCTGTTACCACTTCCCAATGATCATTAGATTTACTCCAAAGGACAGCTTGCTTAGAAATCTTAGGACCAATAAAGATGACACCTAACTTCTATCTAGCTTTAGAAGTTTTAGCAGGTCTTCCTCCTCTTGATCTGTTTCTCCGGTATTAAGCCATGATAATGTCATCACGCCTTCACGGCTATGGCAGCCGCAGAGACGATCTGGCAGCCTCTTTTGTGAAGAAGTGCCCTGCAGCATCAATGGTACTGTATAATATCGGAACCAGCGATAACTGGACTTATTCATTTCCTTCTATGGAAATGGAAGACTGGGTGCAAGACCATGAAAATGCCCCCATATCTGTGAAGGATATATATGGTTCTCTCTTAGAAGGACTATCTGGAGTTAGAGTATTCTCCTCTAACCCACTACAAGAGATTAGTACAAGCTCAGGAAAGTTTTCTACATACTTCCAAGTTGATATGTTTGCAATCCTAGCTTGAAGTCAAGTGATTCTGAGTAAGAATGAGTGAGGAAAACAGATTTGCATCTGCTCGTACAATCGTAGGCCTTTAAAGTCTGGCAATTTCGAGATGCATTTCTAAACAAGTGACAAATTGCAAGAGGTTTCTGGTAAGACAGAATGCTATCCAACTACTATGGATTCCAGGACATAATAGGATAAAGGGAAATGAATTTAAAGTTCAACTGGCCAGATTCCAGTATAATTTCTTCTATCCTGGAACCTATGGTAGGTATATCTCGCTGCGTTGAGAGGCCAGCTATAAAGAAGTATTTGATAAGAGATTTTCAAAGAACCTGAAAAATTGTTCCCAGACTACGACTGTCTAAGTTGTTTATTTCAGGACCCCTCAAAAGGGGCACTTTTCATCTTTGACTGGATTTATAATCGGTCATTGTCGTCTCAACGGACACTTGTGACTACTGGTTTGATCGAAAATCCTACCTGTTTGGTGTGCAGAGATAAAGATGAAACTCCTACTCCCCAGTGATCTAAGCTGCTATCTCGTATTGGCTTGTCTAAGATGGCAGACCTTTGAAATGCTAGTTGTTCCCTTAGAAGAGTTTGAAAGGCTGCTCCTGAATTGACTGCTGACTTGTTTTCTGTTAGTCTGCTCAGACTATAGAAGAATCAGGATGAGAATTCTTCATTCAATCCGGGTTTGATCAATGGACCTAATTAAGTGGTTAATGTGTCTTGGTCTTTAACCCCCCAGTAATAAAATAATAATAAAATAATGCTAAATAATACAAATTTTAATTGAAAAAATGGTTTGTAAAAAGTAACGGTAAACATAATTTTAGATATTGAAGTTTTTATAATTTATTTTACATTGCAGGTCGAAGAATCGACCCTTTGGCACTCTAATCTGTTGGACGAACGTGCCTAATCTTCTTTGAGAGTTAAATCCAGATTAGAAGACCGCCTTGAGCGTCTCGGACACACTGCTCTTTACATTTTTACGATTTTAAGGTAATTTAAAGTGTATCCAGTAACTTAAGTACCTTTGAAAATTCCACTAATATTGGGAGAAACTAGTAAAGGGGTGTAAAAACTTTCGATGGCTGTAAAAACGTGATTTGCAGAGGCTGTAATGTAGTGAATTTAAACGATAAATTTACAAAGGGCTGTAAATTACTAGTGACACGTTTTATTGCAGGGCTGTAAGAGTAAAACAACGACGTGGGCACTAGCAAACTATGCTCTGAGTCAATCGTCTAGAAAAGAAACTTGATAGAGGTTGACAGAGGTCTGTTGTCTTCGCAATGGAGCATGGAATGTTCTACAAACTTAATCTCTTGAAAGGGCATATTTCTCAAGTCAAAGTAAAGTCATAGTCAACTCAGTTGAAATTTTTCGGGGACGATTCCCGAATATATATCTATTTATTATGTTAAAGCGCCAAGGAGGATTATTTTAAATTATTGAAAAATGTTTTGAAGACACCTTTTTTACGGCCCAGCAATTGATGCCTTTTTTGCAATTTTGTCAACTAAACTATTTGAGGTGTGTCATCTATTCAATAAATATTCCAAGAGATTTAAATTTGTATTGGAGAATGTAGGGAATTTGTTTATTTTTGTGATTCAAGTTAAGACACTGCTAATATCACTATTTTGATATATGTCAATCTAGTTTGTGACATAATCTCAAAAACCTTTCTTTATATCTTTCGTATTTATATTTGAAGTTTGAATGGACATCCCATCCAGATAGGTCTGTCAACTTACCAATGATGTCAATCGCAATGTACAGGAATAAATTATCGTAAAATTAATTATTACTAACAGAAAGCTGTATAACAGAAATGTCGATCATGTAGTCATACACCAAAGAGCAACCAGCTTCTTCTACAAGCCACTTTTATAAAATATAAATTTATCAATCATCTTTATTTAATGATAAACTCAAAGAGTAAACTTAATCAGATTATTTACAAACACACACAGTTGCTACTTTTTAATTAACTTAATCTTGTATCTAAAATTTATAATTTAATCACAACAATTGAATCAATAATGCTATCTCCAATATTCCTGATTTTATGAATAAATATGTCAAAAACAAAACAATATAAAGCATTACTTTCGATGGCTATAAGATCAACTAGCTTTAAAGATATATATTGATATATTGTACATTTTTGACAATCCCTCATGTTTTATTTAAAATCCGATGACACGACCATCCGTAAGAAACTTTTAAAACAAATCTGATCATGATATCGAATATGACACTCCCAATTCATGATTTCTAGATGTGTTTTATATATTTCAGACAAAAAAAAATTAAATTTATACTTTCCTCCTCTCTGAGGGGAAAACAAAATTGAAATCAATCTTTTATCACGTCAACTTATTCAGTTTCAAATTTAAAATTCAATCAGTGATGGGTGGAAGTTTCTTGTGAGACGAGCTAGGATAAAGAGGAGAAAGAAGTGGGTATACAGTGGCTTTAAAATTCGTGATTGTTTTATAAAATAATAAACTTTCCAGTCTTGAAGATTTTTGACGTAAGAGTGAGTTGGAGGGAGGGGCCGAAGAGAGATTTTTTCCGTCATTGAAAGAGAGTAGGACCAGGAGGAGCTTCTTAAGAAGGAAGCCCCTGGTTGCTAGAAGAGAGCCATAATAAATTCAGCAGAACGTGCCTCACAGACTTGACTTTAAACATTGAAGAATCAATTCAACCTTCAAGGCCTTCCTTCTTCTAACCCCTTCTCTAGTCAGAATATTTTATTTTTTATATCAGTAGTTGTGCTAGCGGAGTATGGAGAAAAAATACAATAAAAATATAAATCCTTTGAAACCTTTTGTTAGACTTAGAAAGTCCATAAATCATATTTAAAACTGTATATAAATAATATTAAAACTTTAAGACTTAAAACTATAATATATTTATATGGCGTGGATTGACAGTTCAGCTATTGGGTGAGAAAAACAGTACCATTTCATAACACATTTGTGATTATTATTAAACTCACCAATATGGCAAATACATACACTATACACTGTATTAATGAAATTTATAAATAAAAACACAAGTATAAAACTAGTATCATAAAAATAAAAATCACAATAATGGGAATTGAAGACAGAAAATTACATAATGGTCTATAGAAACCCGAAAAAATTAAAATAAATGAGTTACAAAATACCATTAAGGAGCTATGAAAAAATGGCTTTAAAGTGAAAAAAAAAAGAAATAAAGAAATAAAAAAATAAAAAGTGTATTTTTATTTATCTATATATATAAAATTAAAGTTTTGTCTGTACATTGGTCAGAATTGAAAATTTTTTGGATACTTTTTCGTTTTATACATCCCGAAAACCGAATCCGGCCTTAACTTTTTCGTGTATGTATGTATGTATGTATGTATGTATGTATGTATGTATGTATGTATGTATGTATGTGTGTATGCGTGTCTGTCGCCTCAGTCAGACTTTATAGGCGCAAAACTGGCTGAATGAAATCGATTAATTTTTTTTCAAAGGTGAGCGCAAACATGTTGTGCAATTTGTAGGCTTGGTTTCATCGAAAAATATTGAGTAGAACCAAAGTTATTAAATATTTACTAGTGGGATAACGTAAAAGAAGGTATGGTAATTAAGCTAATACACCCCCAGGTTGATGTTTTATCTTGACTTGTCCAGCCAACACTAAACTAAGGAGAGTGTCGAGTGTCTTATTAGCTTCACTCCCCCACCACTTTTCTAACTTCTCCCACTTGCATGCAACCCCCTCTAGGCTCAGAATATCTAGCTTAGCTACATAGGCCCAGGTCTTTAACCACACATCGCAAGTCTTTAACCACACACGCGCACACGGAATCATATAGCTTTCTGTACACTGCTACCACTGCTAGATAATTTACGCTCTTTTAAAATTGTCTTTTATCGCTATTTCACATTTCTTACTTGGCTTTCTTTCGACTTAGGTTCTTATTGTTATTATTATTATTATTATTTTTTTTTTTTTATTTCATCTTGGTTTTGGCTTCATTTTGTTTAATTATTTTTGGTTCTTGAATTTCTATTTGGTTTTATTATTTTTATTGATTTTATCGCTATTTCACCTTTCTTACTTGGCTTTCTTTCTGTAATAAATTATCAATGTAATCAATTCTGATCTGTAATCAATCAAAACTCATTTAATAGCTTGACTATGAAGATAATGAAGTATATAAACACTAGGAAGTATACCCACAAGTCCCTAGCATGAGCCCCGCGCGAAGCGCGGGGTGAAGGCTAGTTAAAAATAATTTTGTTCAATTCTTTTTTTTTTTACTTATTTTATGATCAATGATATCTTATTTTACGCCTATAAGTTTTTTACTATTTACTTCCATGAAAATGGAAGTATGGTGATACCCTCCAAAACGTGATTCCGAGATCTCTATGAAGGAGGGGTCTTAAGAACCCGGGGGTATCATAAAAATCCGTTTCATATACATGTATGTCTGTGCGTACGTATGTATGTATGTACGTAGGTTCGTTCGGAACTTTGAACCTCTATAACATCGCTTCAAGACATCGTATTGAGATGCGGTTTGCGGCATTTTTTAAAGCGTGTGTCGGCAAAATTGATGGCGTAAACCACATCATCGTAGCTTACGAAGTTTCGGAGTTACAGTCACTTGAATACGAAATCGGTCTGTGGACGATAACTTCAGTAGGCTTTATTTGATTTAAATTTCCTTTGGGGTATATATGTGTCCTATATAGTAGATTGTACCTATACTTTTTGAGCACAATCGGACAAGCGGTTTGGAAGATATTGGCATTTTAGTGTTTTTTTAAGGGTTTTTTCGGAACCAAATTACGGGTAAACTGTAAGTCGTATCGAAAAACGGATAGCACCAGCTGTAACTGATTTTAAAAGATCTACAACTTTGGTCCTATGACTTTTTGTCGTAGGACCATCCCTTCTACCTTAAATAGGGACATGTTTTTATTTTTGTTAAATTTTTGACTTTGAGCTCTTATATCATGTGCAATAATTGGCCGATTTAATTTCTGATTGAGGTGCTAAAACCGCACGTTAACGCCCTTTAAAACGATTATTTATTATTGTAATTATTTGCAGTACTTATAAAGAAGAATCGAAATTCAAAAGTAAAAATATACTGTGTTATTTACTTTGTAAACAATCCTTTTTAACAGCTGATTTTAAATTCTTTTATTATTATATTCTCATATTCTATAGTTAATAACAAATTATAAAGAAAATATAAACAAACATTGCATAATAGTTTTTTGTTATCAAGGATAAAAATTAATCAATTTGTTTTGTTTTCGCATAAACCCTCCTTGAACTCTAGATGCTAACAAACCACCTTTCTTTTACTTCAGTTTACCTCTAAACATTGTAACGGATCGCACATATCCTCTAATCTTTTTACATACTACCGACATTTATTAGGGTGACATTTTTTTTATGTTAAATATATATTTTTTATTGTGTTTATTATCATTATAATTTTTGTTGCAAAACTATAATCAATATTAGCTGTTTGTACGATGTAGTTTATACAGAGTTCTCTTTTGCTCACGTATTGAGACGGCAACATTTCATGGAAGTCATGTGTGGGATTTCCACACCGGTACTTTTGTAGATTATCTGAAGAAGGCTGTACTCAAGCAGCCGAAACCAGTCATATTCCTTTTAAAACAATTGATTTTGTGTGAAGACGTTCGTTTTTTGAACTCCACCTTTTTTATTATGAGTTTTCTTTATCACTCATTGGAAAAAAAACACAGTCGAGTAAAACTATAAAGTTAAATAACAAAATAAAAGTCAAATATAAATTCGTTCTCACATTTAAATAAAATAAAATGATCATAAAGGTTGTATAAAATTAAACTAAATGTATGTAAAATGTGGTAGTCAGTGTTTATACTCGTATATAACATGCAAATAGAAAACATAGGGAGTGAATTTCTCAAGAGTATACATAATTTAACAAACTGGTCCGAATATAAAACGTTGAAATTAAACTCAATCTAAAAACAGATTTAAAGGATGCAATGCGTACATGAGAAATAAATGAACAATTGGAAAAGCCTGGGAAAGAGAAGAGTTATAGTGAACTTTGTCTGAACAGAATTATTTACTTACACGTCACAACTACAGGAATTTGAGGAGGAGGGAAATGGAAATTTTCAGTAGGTCTCTCGAACCTACTGATCCACTATCCTATGGATAGAGAAGTTTTGAGATAATAAGCTTTACTTTCCAAATATCTACACGGGGCCGGATTTAGAGTATATGTTTCCCTAGGCGGATGATGTGGTGCGGGCCCCATCCCTCTGCTTTGAGATAAGGCGGAAATATACATGCTAGTTACTCGCACAAAAACATACGAGTAGCTCGCAGAGGAGAGCTACTGGCGTGTGTATACATCAAATAGCATGCGAGTAAATCTTACGAGGTTTGATTTTTGTCTTGCCAGTGGCACAAGTCGAGGGGAGGGGGATCTGATAAGGCATGTGTAAACAAGCCTGCCAGCGCAAGGTTGCTAGTAGCTAGCTCGAGCCTCCTCAAGCTAGCTCGAGGGGGGGGGGGAGGGAGAGAA
>KZ651654.1:39577-56804 GCA_001010745.2 Gerris buenoi
GACGATAACTTGAGTAAAAGATCACCGAGTTAGTTGAAATTTGGTACACATGTTCATTTTACCAATGCCCAGGCTGAGTTCGTTGGAAAACGTTATCCGTCCAAGCGTTCACGCGCAACGCTCGCGTAAACGTAAGCTTCAAAAAGACGGGAAAAAATGTTATTATGGAACCCTGTTACTTGTTTTGTTTATTTCTGTTATATGTCAAATTATATGTCACTTATAAATATCTAAAATAAATCGTAGTTAACAGTTTATACGTCTTTAGCATTTTATGTGATTTTATGTGATTTTATAATTTATATTTAATGAAAAATGTAAGGAACTTCGTTCCTACCGGGTGTCCCGCGAAACCACACGTATTTTTTTTTTACTCATGATCTTCAATTACTATTTAATTAATATTCGAATCACACATAGTTATAATTTCAACAATTTTTATAAACTTTTTAATGTTTAAATCAAAATTTATGAAAATAGTAAGGTATAAAGAAGAAATACCATTGTCAATTTTCCGGTTATAAATTAAATGAAAATATTTAAAATTATCCAAGCACTTATAAAACTATTTTAAGTAAATATTAACTCTAAAACGGTATTTAATTAATTTAATTGATGAACTATCTACAATTAAATGATTAAACAAATTAAATAAATAAATATGTAACTGGAGAAAGGGACGTCATCTTGACTCTGGATATTAGAATTCAATTATAACGCTACCATAGATCAAACAATCCAAGTATCAATTTATTATTCGAGGGGGTTTATCGAATAACTGACGCTTTATTGTATTCAATTAAATTGGTTTCCTAAAATGGTTGTTAACAATATCTCACCCATTAATAAACGTCTCTGCTAAAACAATAGTTTACTTTATTTCATTATTTTTACCAAATATTCCGTAGCTTAATGAGATTTAATGTTTTGCAAGAGAAAACATATTAATAAAAGCCTTTAGTGTTGTATTAACTGAAAAGAAATCTGTGGGGGATGTATGATTATTGAGGCCAAAACAGGTGTCGATGAGTGGAGGGTGGGGGCCAGGTGGAGAATCTGTTATTAATATTGCATGACTATGTACGGCAGACTACAGCAACAGCAACTACTAGGGTAGAGTTAATATGCGACCTCAACCCGTGTGTACCTTGACCCACACCTACACCTTACCATGCCTCTCAACCCATTACCATTAATTCCAACATAATTACTACTCTCTGTACCAGATTTGTTTTTCAGCTCCATTCCCATGGTAACTTCCCTTCCCTTGCTCAGTCTATTAATGTTTAATGAAGAAATATGACAAAAAAAGAAACCTATATCACATACAGACTTGAAGAACCCTGCTACTTTTTTAGAAAAAAATCTGCATACACTCCTCATACTCGTAGCAAACTATTGTATACATATGTACTTACATCCTACACACTTAATTTATCCGGTCGATTTAATTGAGTTTTCGTGGTTGAATATAATTAAATTGAAAAATTTTATCTTAATTAAAAGATAATACTATCTAGCGGGAAAACAAGCTTCAACTCACACTCATAAAATTATTTTCTCAGAAACTAGATTTTCCTAGGAAAAATTATTTTGTATTCCAATTGTAGGATAATTAATTTAGCCATCTCAGTTCAATAAAAATGTCCTTAGAGAATTTGGTTAATAATCTTAATGCTTGTCGTAAAAAAAATTGGATAAATACATTCAGATATAATAAAATTGATTAGAAGAACAAATTATTGGGAAAGCATGAAAATGTCAGAGCCTATCAGTAGAAAAGAAACTGTTAAACGATATCATAGAATAATTAACTTAACTCTCTTTTACGCCTACATAAAAAAAGCCTTATAACTACGTTTTTATTAACTTTTGTATGTTTGTTTGTTTGTTTTTTTGTCCGGTACAAATCTGGCAAAACTAACTTCCCGAATAGCTAGACATTTGAAACTTTTAGCATAGCTCAGAACACGATGACAATGCATTATTTTAATACTTCTACCCATCTTTTAGCGAAATTAATTGGTTTTCAGCAGATTTTGCAGCGTGAAAAGTTAGTTCGGAAAAAATCTACAAGTTATTTTATTTGTTTTGCCATATCCAATATTTACAATCTTTAATTTGACGGGTTTCCAATCTGTGATAATATTTATCTCTGAGATTTTTATAAAAAAAGATAAACATTGAATGATAGCAAACAGAAATATATCGATTATACTATTTATCGATTATATTATTTATATTATTCAATTTATCGATGGCACGGTTTAGATTTGGTGTTGGTGTTGGGGAGATCCGTTGTACAAAGATTTGTCCTTTTATAGGTTTAAGATCAGCTCTCTAGATGATTGTCATTTATGTAAAGTAAATAACTTCAGAACTATTTTTTTTTTACAAACATTATATATTATATAACAATAACAGTTATATTATCAACATTACATATGATTCAACAGAAAATTTAAAAACGTAGTATATAAAAAGTTCTTTTTATCTTGAAATTATTTTACCTATGTATATATGTATACAGGGTGTCCCAGCTAATATGGAACAGCGAAATATCTCTGAAACTATGGTAGATAAAAGATGTGGTTTTCAGGGTTCGATAATGACTATAAATGCGCTTCCAGAACATATGCTGAACATGTACTGTGATCAGCAAAAAAATGTGCAATTTACATAATTTAAAAAAAGTGAATAGGAAGCCAAATTTTTAAGACTGGATTTGGATTCTATGGCTAAAAATAAGAATATTTTACCCTTGGAAATTTATATAATAAGGTATAACCCTGAACTTGCTAAAATTGAAACTTTTAGTCATCTTTATAACTAAACAAGTTGATTTAGAAAAATAATTCAAAAGACAAAAAGTTCTTATTATTAAAAAAAAGTTTAGCAGGTCTCAAAAAGTGAAAAAATACCAATAACGCATTTTTTTTAAAGAATGGATTTGGATTTTGCGCCAAAAAAATAAGAACATTTTAATCTTGAATTTTTTTTTCCTAAATCCATTAGTTTAGCTATAAAATGGACTTAAAGATTCAAATTTCAGGGTTCTCCAGACGGCAAACTAATGCTCGGAACGAAAAATTTCCAAGAGTAAAATATTCTTATTTTTAGCCATAGAATCCAAATCCAGTCTTAAAAATTTGGCTTCTAAAGTAGAGCAAAGATATTACATTGTTAAGGAATAACTATTTATTGACATGACAAATTAATGACATAAAATATTAACTCAACATAAATATTACTAAATACTACAGCTTCCTATTCACTTTTTTTTAATGATGTAAATTGCACATTTATTTGCTGAACACAGAAAATGTTCAGCATATGTTCTGGAAACGCATTTATAGCCATAATCAAACCCTGAAATCGCATCTTTTTATCTGTTGTTCCAGAGATATTTCGCTGTTTCATATTAGCTGGGAAACCCTGTAATACATATATGTATTTACAATGTATAAAATACTAGTTGAAAGCAATAATTTATTTTTAGACTTTTACCTTTTAACTTTCGATAAAAAAAATTTTCAGCTGATGAAGTGAAATTTCGACATTGTTTCATTGTTTAAACTTTTATGTAGATTTGGATTGTTTGTAATTCAATGTTTTATAATGACGGATGCAGCGGACAGGAAAAGGTAGAGTAGCAATAGCTGAGCCTTGTGTTAACAATTCAAACAGGTTCCCTTGCCTCAGTCGTGCTGCGGGCTTCCAAACACGTCTCGGATGCTGAGGGGTACAAATCATATTTGACTAGCGTCAACAGACCGGAGTGGGGGTGGATTCGACCGGAGAGGAAAGGCAAATCAAATTACAGGGCCAACTATAGCCCCGGCTACACCCGGTCACTGTACACTCGAGTGGACAGTGTACACGGAACGTGCATGAATTAAACAAGTACAAACTCTCTCCTTTACCCAGGGGTAGATGGGAGCGTTCAAACTTTAGGATAAAAGTATCCGAGGGGGGCTTTTACATCTGTGTTACACGGACGGAAATCGGATTGGTCTCGAGCAACCAAAGAGAACTGACTTCAAAAGAACTGAGTCAACGATTCTATCAACCAATTCAAACACAAAGAGATCTAACGCAACAGCATAAAATACCTAAAGAGAATACCCAGTTCTATTCCTTGTAGCTAGTGTGAAATTTCATATTGATATTCATTCAACTCCTTCAATAAATTAATTTAAATTGCTTTGCAAGTGTTTTCGTATTCATATCTATACATAAATTTATGTTTCTTTTTGTACTAGTTAAGGGTACTAACGATGCCCATTAATAGGTTAAGAGCGCTTTACAGCAATAATTTTTTTTGTGAATAGACTGTAATTATTTTATTTAAATAATTTTTTTGACGTTTTTTCCTGCTTTCTTTACACTAAATTTTAAAATAATATGGTTTAAAATTATTGTTTAAAATATATCTCATATGGAATTTTTGAAACGAATTCCACGTTTCGTTAGCTTGATTTAATTACTGAAAGAAATAGACATATATATTACGAATAAATTAAACAAGTAGAACGAAAGGAAAATTCTGATTAAATAACAAGAAGGGAGAGTCATTAGCAGTGTCAACACGAACGTACGTTGTGATACAAAACCACCTCCTTCTATCTCTATAAAATGTTAAAAAGAACTAGACAATGTTTAACTGAAATCTAAACGAAAACGTCGAAACAAACTCAAAAGTAACAGAGCAAAAAAAAAAGAAAAGTAATTTGGTTTAGAATTACGGTAATTTCGATTCAACCGGGGGGAAAAAAGATTTAACTCGGAATCAAATGAAAAAAAAAAAACACGAGAAAAAGCGTCGGAAGATAAACAAGTAGAAAACGTTAAAAAATCAGAAAACATCAATTACAGAGCTCTAAAATACTTCTTCAATAATTTATAGTTAACTTGTTTTTTTGGTATATTTATAATTGAAATGTTTTCTGCATTTTTGATTAAAACTTTATATAGTATATAATAGGTGTTGTAGTTTTAAACATATTACAACAGAGGTTAAAGCAAATAATGATAATTAAAGTAAAGATATCTAGTAAGATAGCTGTTTATAACGAGTCAACCCACAGAAGCCTATACTACGCACTAAGTTAAAGAGAGCTAGTTTAATTAAAATATAAAATCTAAGTTCTAAGTGAAATAATTGTCCGAAAATTTTCATTTTAGTCTAATTTTAAACCAAGTAAAGGTGAAGATATATTTAATTTTTATCTCAATTACGAACTTTTTAAGTTTTTCTAAAAATATAAAAGGTATAATTAAAATGCTATAGTTTCATCGAGTACGAGTAACTATATAATACTCTTTATTTTATAACTAGCCGTTATGTTATACCCGTTGCAACGGGCAGAAAAAAAGAGGTGGGAGATAATTAGTTATATTTAAAATGAATGAGTCTCGCGCTGTCATGTTATACTTAAAAAGAAAGAGCCACGTGATGTCCAGTTGTTTCTTATTAATTATTGTTATATTATTATTAATCAATTATACTTCATATAGATAAAATATAATGTTTAAATAGAAAGGTTTAGGCCAATATATTCAGTGTCAGTCATAGCTCAGTGGTAAAGCATTTGCTTCACAATATGAAGGTCACTGGTTCGATCCCAGCATATGGCGCATCAATTTTTAACGTTATAAATCATTTAGAGGTGCGTCGTCGCCCGTCGGGACACTACTCGATTATATAAAAGATAGTACATTACGCGTCGAGTGTGGAAAGTAGCATTTTGCATGCGAGCGTGGAGTTTACACCCGAGCGATAGCGAGGGTAGTAAAACCACACGAGCAATGCAAAATGCCGTTTTCGCACGAGTTGCGTACCGTACTTTATCTACGATTGTTAGATTTTAATAATAAATGCAGAAAAAAATAATAAACTTCCTGTATGTAAGCTCGTATTTCAGTATTTCTCTTTTTAAAAAGATGAAATCAATTCGTTAGTTGTATTTTGTGCCGAATTAATTATTAATCACTTAAATCACTCATTGATTTTCACAAAAAAACTCTACAAAAAGTTACTTTTATTAAATAAACATCAAATTAGTTATGTTAAATGTAAATAAACTAGCTAATCGTGTGTAAAGTTGATAATTCTTCTTCTTTTCGTCACTAGAATGTAAAAAGAGGAATTGTACAAAACTATGAGACACGCATGCGCAATTAATACAGGTGTGTAAAGAATCACTTTCTACGAGTCTAAACAGAGATACAATGTTTATATTACGTATCAATCGTAGATAGTAGTTATTTATGCACCTAGGGAGTAAAGTAAGTCATTATTTCCTGAGCGAAAAAGTTGGTTCTTGAGGCGAAGCCGAGGAACCACGGTCCCTAAATCCCGAGGCGAAGCCGAGGGAATTAGAGTTTTTAATTCCCGAGGCTAAGCCGAGGGAATAACACTAATTAGCTCCCAAGGTGAAGCCGAGGGAATAACACTAATTAGCTCCCGAGGTGAAGCCGAGGGAATAACACTAATTAGCTCCCGAGGTGAAGCCGAGAGAGATAATTATCGCGAAGGGAATAATGGCACTTTACTCACGAGGTACATACAATATTTTATTTTCAGTAGGTAGTAAATTCACATTTTCGTCCATTGCACAGTTTTTATTTATTATTTTAATAAATAACAATAACTATTTGCACTTATAATACCAGATTAGAGATTCAATATTAAAAATAAATAACAATTGGAATTTAACTCAAATAGAAGGTTATTTAGATGCAGGTTATAAACAAACATAAACATGATGGTATTAGCAGCGACGCCAACCTGATTTCAACAACTTCATTATATTAGCCATTCATTTTCTACTATTTATAAAATAATTAAGTTGCAATCTTTACTTTTTCACCCTACTTTTTACTTGTTCTCCCTACTTTTTGATTCAGGGAAGAAAAGACCTGCTTTAGTCCCTGTAAACTAATCCAAAATCATAATTTTTTTTTCCTACTGCAGATAAAATAATTTATTATTATATATACTGTATGGCTACACCGAAATTCGTTTGCAAACATAAAGCTGGTTAAACGAGACACGAGATGAACAAAGCTCCCGCATTTCCTTTTCTACTTATGACTATTAGGATATTTATTCTTATATTTTTTCTTTCTTAGGAACAAATTTTACTTCTCTGGGACATCGCCATGATTGGTTTCACGTATTTTCTACTACGTTTTTATTAGCTTGCTATCTTGTTTCTTGTTTGCTTGCTTGTTTGTTTGTTTGTGGATCCAGTACAATCTATTTTGAACTAACTCCCGAGTAGCTGGACATTACAAACTTTTAGAATAGCTCAGACACATGACAGTGCATTATTTTAATACTTTTAGCCATCGTTCAGCAGAATTTAATTCGTTTTAGGCAAATTTTGCTGTAAGAAAAGTTAGGTCGGAAAAAATCCGCATGATGGAAAGTTAGTTCGGAAAAAAGCCGCAAGTTGTTTTATTTGTTTTGACATGACCCATTTTTACGATCTTCATTTTGACGGGTTTCAAATTTATGATTTATAACAAAAAAAAAAAATTAAAACGTAGTATAATAAAAAGTTCTTTGTATCTGGTAATTATTGAAAACTCTAACCGGCCGTAAGCAATGATCCCACAGCTGTATACTTAGTTGCAATGAATTGTTTTTTAACGTAAAACTTATAGAATTAGCCATAATTTAGTAGTTACAAAAAAAAACAAAAAAACAGTGTCACTACTTATATCTATTTTATTACAAGATGAATACACGTTAGTAGATGATGAATTGTCATCAAAAAAATTTTATAGTCTTGATTTAGGTATAACTCAGACGAGATCGGGTCCTTATTTATTTAAGTTTATAAGTTTAAGTCAGACTTCATATTTTTGGTAATAGTATAACTGATAGCCATGAAACAATAAGAAACTTTAAAGAGCATTTGTATTATTAAAGGAAATGAGCGACACCACTTAACAATGGTAAAGCATAAGACGACCAATAGGAAATGACAATGAATAGAAATCCACAAGATTCATCTTTCAAATAATTAAAAGTTTTCCTTTAGATTGCAAATGGGAGGTGGAGAGGAAAGAATGCTATCATGTTATTTGCCAATTCGAGTAAAAGTTTCTAAAAAGATAACCGCTGCTCATTTTAAAACTATAAGGGAAATGATGGGGAGACAAGGCTCGGGAATGGTTTTGAATCATGCAAGGTCTTTACAACGACCAATTGGATTGTAAAAATCCTGCTGTTCCTCCCCTGTTTTTCGACGAAATTTGTTAAATAAGTTACATTCGGGCTTTCAACGGTAGCAATATAAAGTGAAATCACAAACGGTTATATTTAGATAACCTCATTTTATACTATTTATGTATATAGAATTGTAAAAGGTATAAAGGTTAGTATAATATTCAGTTTAACATTCGACTTTTAGAACAAAGGTAGAGATAACCGAGTAGATTTAGTAGTTTAATGTGTTCGACGGAGGTGACGAAGGTACCAGGTTCGAATATCGGGAAAATCAGATAAACATAATCCAGGACATGCACAGAAGCCACGTATCGAGCATAACTCAAGTGCAATTAAGCATGCTTGTCAGTTTAGATTCATAAATTCCGATAGTTTACTGAGAGCTAATGAGATAAGGCATTCACGTGCACGAGCATACGTTCAAATACCGCATATGCATTTCACGCAACCGCAATAACTCTAAGACCAAGCTGGACCGTGTATTAGTATGCTTGAATGTCTAGCATTTAAATTCGCGATTTCAAAGTTATGTTGATTTCATACCTTAGAGTCATGCTAAATGACAACTTAAGTTAATATAGAGCATTTCTGATCCTACATATATATCAAAAGGCAAGATATTTCTTGAATTTTACTTGCACCAATCGGCGATGAAATATCACATTATTTTTAGGCGAAACAATAAACAGAAACTATCTTGCTTCATATTTCTTTAGAAAAGGGTTTTACCCGAAAAATAAAAAAATTATGAAGCAAGCAGAGAAAGTTGAATGTCAAGGATGATGAGTTATCTTAGATTGAATAACTTGCGTTACATTTTTCTGATTTTGTTTCATTTGTGTTAGATTCTTCTGCTTTTTTTTCATGCAGTTCTATTAGTAATGCTGCAAATGTATAGAATATTTTAACGTGAACACATCCTAATTGAATTATTCATGTAGTTTATTTGTGCGAGTATATCTACAGTCTGGTAAATTTCTGCATCAGATTACATTTATAAATGGGTGAATACTGAATACAACATTAAATAATAAAAATTTGCCCAATAAAACTACTGGTACTCCTACTTTTATGATAGGGGACTCTTAAAATCGATTTTTGCACCATCCAAGTATTTTCTCCATTTATACATATTATATACTAAGTATATGATAAAGTAAATAAAGGAATACCTATACAAAAAAAGTAATAAACAAGAACCTTAAACAAAACGTATGAAGTGGAAAGGCTTAAAATTGAATAGCCTTAGGGAATCTAACACTGAATTTTATAAGTTCACTTCAGCTATGAGATTATAGAAATGCAAAAAAGGCTCTGCCCCCTCATCAATGCTAATAATTTAAAATGATACAATAGTATCATTAAAAGTTAAAGGTTCTTAAAGTTAATTAAGGACCTTAAACTAAAGTAGAATGTTTAAATTTGAAAAATGTTACTGCGGTTGATTTTAATATAATTTTCTCATTTCAAGTGAAATTTGAAATTGAAATTTCGACTCACCGTTGCTTTCTTCTCCCTTCTAGGAATGAAAGGTCCCACGCAGTGAAATCCCCCACACTGAAACAGAAAACAAAGTGTGACTAAATCCTTTTTTTTATAAAACTCATTGAACAAAAAAAGTAAGAGAAATTAAAATAAGTCTTTTTTGCATCTTAAATTTTATTTTACTTCAGTGAAAAAATAAAATAATATTAATTTCACTGCCTTTTTTTATGAAATGAAAATGGGTTAAAATACTTATAACTTCCGTTCCACCAATCACAGATATAAATAAACATTGTTTATTTATTACTTTTCGTCACTACTAATAGTAGGAAAAGTATTGTTTTCACCAAAAACTTTTTTTTCGAGATTTTTTTTTTATAAAAATATGTTTGTACTGTATTATTAAAATATAAAATAAATTACACATGTATTATGAAAAAATAAAAAAAAAATAAAAAAAATTATTAGCTAGAGACAAAAGGATGCGGATAAAAGGTGAGATTTTAAAAATATTCTTTCAGTTAAAATGGAACAGAATATTTAGAATGGCAACCTAAAGAAGGATTATGAGCTATATGCTCTCACATAAGTAATCATAGCTACACTTTTTGCTCACATAATTTCAATTTCAATAAGAATTAAATTATTCAGTACAGCTAATTTTATGTATACTTAAGTTGGGAATAATATATATTTCATTAACGAGAATAATATTACTAATCTAAATAACTCAGGGGAAGTTTAGTAGATTTCAAAGTATATTATTTAGCCAATTCGGTTGAATTAAAAATCCAGGTTATATTTGTTGTTAACTAAAGAAATAATCATACGAAGTAAATTATGAATAGTTAGTATGCGTAATTTAATTATAATTAGAGTTAAAAATGATTAAAAATAATATTCATAATTAGAGTTAAAATACTGACAGTAGTGCTACCTAAGTCTGAGAATAAGGTAAGGTTCTAATAGGTCTTTAGATTCATTCAGCTTTTCGAATGAATTATTTCAAAAACAACTCTACTTCTTCAATAACTGGTACTGTAATCAGGCTAGTTAAAGGCATATAAATAAACAAAAATGTATTACTTATTTTACACGAAGAAACAATTTCTTTAGGAATCCTAATTAAAAAGAAATAAATCTTACGAGGGTAGGCTGAAAAGTAATGCACACATGCTTGTAGAACGTGAATGAAATGACCTTTAGAAGCACGCAAGGCGGCATTAGGTAGAGGCATTCCCCCTTTATGCATGCGAAATTTGAAGGCCTTGAGTTCATCCAGTGTATTTTGAGCAGCAAAGTTCGAGGACGTGTTCTAGTGCTATGTAAACGTGAGTTGAACAGCGTGCTGTTATCGAACTTTTTAACAGCTGAAAAAGTGACCCCTACTGAGATTTATCGTCGTTTAAAGGTTTTTTTTTATGGCGAAGATGCTGATGATGGGCCACTATAAATCCATGGGTTGTAAAAATTTGTGCTTGCGAGCCTGGAAAAGCCATACTTGTTGACGAACCACGCAGCGGACATCCGATAACTGTAACAAGCGATAAACATCACAAACTCGTCGACGATTTGATTAAAAATGACCGGCTAATCACTCAACACCGTATCGCAAACCATATTGGAATATCTGAGGAACGTGTCGGTTTTTTTTTGTCAAATCATTTTGAATCAAATCGTCTACGAGTTTGCGATGTTTATCGTCTGTTGCAATGATTGGACGTCCACTGCGTGGTTATTCAACATTTATGGATTTCCTGGCTCTCAAGCACCGAATTTTAGTACCCATCGATTTACAGATGACTTAACAACAGCATCCTCTCCATAAAAAACTTTTAAACGACGATAAATTTCAGTAGGAGTCACTTTTTCAGCAGTTAAAAATTCGATAATATCGCGTTTACATAGCACTAGAACACGTCTTCGTTTTTTGCTGCTCAAAATACACTGGATGAACGCAACGCCTTTAAATTGCGCATGCGTATACAGGGGGAGTGCCNAAATTAAAGTGACACTTGTAATAACTAAGCATAGTATTTGTAAAATGAGAATTTTTGGGGATGACTACTAGCGACACCTAGTAGAGGCATAGAGGAACTAAATGCGCTATTTTCATCCCCACTCCTTTTTTAGATGATGCAACGAACAACAGATAGCGCTGATGTCACTTTTCATGAAGGGACAAGAAATCGCGCCAAATGTCAACTCTATTTTAAGTCTATTCTCTATGATTTAAACTATATTGTTTATTTTGAATAAATTTCCAATTGTTATATTTTTATTTTTCCCCGTATTTTCACTTTCAAAGACGAATATCGTCAAACTGTATTGACCTTGAGTATGCTTTATACATGAAATAATGACTCTTTTCTAGTTTAGAGTCAAAACATTTTCAGCTTTACAGAGCAAATAATAAGCGGGATTTAATACATTATAAAATACGTTGTAAGCACCCTCTAAAAACTAGGTTCAAACTTGTACCGCATTCAGATTTCTTACCTTTGAAAACCTAACTACTTCAATTAAGAATTCGATATCCCCAACAGTTTTAAAATTATTGTACTTTTTCGAGAATTAAGTTTCACTTTGAACACCCTGTATCTCTTTATTGTGTGTATTGACTTAATCTTCAAAATTTTGTTCTCTTGTGTCAATTGTTTACGGAACCTGTTTTGTTAGAAAACCTCCCCAAGCATTATCTAAGTAGAAGAATCTTTCTTTCTTTTTTTTTTTTTTTTCCAAAGGCACCTTATTAAAACTGAAGGTTACATACACATCTTTAGATACAAACAGTAAACAGTATTTTATGTCTTTCAAATTGTGGAATCAGATCAATTTAAAGTTAAATTATTTAAAAGTTAAAAGAAGTACTTTTTTTTAAGTTTGAACAGCAGGCGTTTTTAACTGCCACAAAGCATTTATTCAAGCCAACAAACTCATCCATCCTATTAACCAAATTATAATTCTTGTGCCATTGTGCCATTTTTAAATAGTTTAGTTAGAGGATTTGGTAATTGTTTACTTCAGTACTTTAGGAATTTTTCAATTATTAATTTTCGGTTTTCAACCGACTTTAAGGAATAGGTTATTTTCGGGAACGCCGTTTTGGGGGTTTGATTTGTTCAAAATTGGTGGGGTTTGCAATTTTTTTGGGTTGATTTTCTATTTCCTTTTTCTTTCCTACTTACAACAACCTAGCTCTCAAACCCGAAGAAACCAAGAAAGCCCATGAAAAAAATGCTTTCGACCCTCGCGGCGTTCACTGACAACGCGACGCCGACGCACCGAAAATGGTGTTTCCGCGCAAAAAAAATACGTCTTCTTAAATATCGTTAGAAACACAATAAAATAAGTAATAATTAATCACAGATATTGATTTCTATTTATTAGCTTTTAGAGAGCAAGAAATGTGCAATAACAATCTGAGAAAACTAATGAATAATACTTTACTTGAAATGAACATTTACTTATACAAAATGACATGAACTATAACACAAAAATCTAAACCAAATGCAGTTTTCTTGCCTTCATTGCAAATGTTCTGACAACATCTTTACTGGATATAGTTTCAGGAAAAATACTGTTATTAAACTAATGTAAAAGTTTACGATTAGTAATTAGTAAAGTAATACAACAAAGGTATGGCTCATATTATGTTTAAGTATATATGTAGCTTTTCCCTTTACAATTATTGTGATTTTTCTTAGCTGATACAATTTTTTGAAATCCTCAACATTTTTGGGGGAGTTAGCCCCCCCAAGCCCATACCTTCGGCCGCCTATGGCTATGCTTAATGCTTACAATATGCTTTTGCGGTATGCGGTATATGCTTACAATTTTTTACTCATTTTAAACACTTAAGTTATGTTTTTCATAACAGTAAGCTTTGATCTACCGTACTTTCAAAAGTGATCGCCATTTCACGAGTACGAATCAAACTGGCAATAGGTTTGTTTTTTTTTTTTTTTTTTTTTTTTTTTTTTTTTTTTTTTTTTTTTTTTTTNTCAAATATTGTGTTGAATGAGACCATTACTCTCTAAATTTAAAACTCTTCAGGAATTAGAGCGTTGATGTAGGTAATGTTTGCTAAATACCTAAATTAAATATAACTTTTGAAATTTTGCTAAATATCAGGGTTTTCTTATAATGTTATCTGGGGTTGCTCTCATTCAAAGCAGAATTAGATGCTATACAAGGTCTGCTTAGGTGTTTTATGGATGCAAAAAAAGGGTTTGAGAAGTTTAAGGATAAACGTAAAAATCAACGATATTCTTCGAATATCTCGAAGATGAAGATGAAGATGTCTATTTATTTTCAGCGTTGAATTTCCAATAAGATTCTGAAATAAGTTTCGTTCAAAGACACCCTTAATATATATTTTACTAATTTTGTTCTTATTATTATTAGAAAGCATTGATTTGTAAGCCTATTACTGAAAAATGTCAATATACTTAAATACCTATGGTAGTACCATTTGTATAATATTTATTAATTTAATAGTTCTCATACATAACTTAAGCATACATAATGTGAAATAGTGCGTTATTTTGTGTGATTTAAGAAAAGCATGAATTAAGCTTATTATTAGAAAGCAGGATTTAAAAGCACATGGTATCACGATTATTTTAAAAATAAAATTATTTGATCAATATGTAATCATTATATATTTTTTTGAGGGATAATATCAAATTATTGTCAAAGGAGTGGACTAAAATATTTTTTTAATATCCAATACCTACTTTTGTATTTTTTTACAATAACATGTTATTATTAATATATTAATTATTATTGGTTTATTCATCTTCCACATCTAGATAAATAGGCAATTTGATCATTTGTTTTTGTTTATTACATTTTTTTGTTAGTATTTTGGTAGATGATTATAAAAAAAAAATTTATTAAGCTTCTTAGTAAGTATCCTCCACTCATAATAAAAAAAAAAAAAAAAATCAAAATTTGGTAATTTGTAATTTGTGCTTAATATACTTAACTATTCTCCTTTTACCATTAAGTATCATAAATATTTTAAAAAAAGTGTAAATATAAGATAATTACATAGGCCAAGCTAGTTAAACTGTGAAAGAAGAGATGGGAATATAGTAAGCTTTTTTTAGAAAATCAATTAAGTGAAGGACTCTTCTATTAAAAAACCTTTTAGCAAAATGAACAAATTATCGAGCGAGTAAGTACGGAAATTGTTTTATAAACTACTCGGCAATTTTTTTTATGTAAGTAAAACCTAATTATCTAAGAAATATATTATTTCATTTCCTTTGTTTTCATTTTGTTCACCTCAATTAAAAAAATAATTGAACATGATGGCAACTTCAATACAGAGATATATTTGTACAATTTTTATTAAAGCAACAATTATGGGCGTGCCATTAAACTGATTGAATGAACGACTTCGGAGAAAGAAAAAAAGGGGGGAAACTGTAAATATTGGAGCATCTCCAAGACAGGGTCAAAAGTTTTAATGAAAAAACGCTCTTAAGAAAAACTTTTCCTTCCCTTGCCTTCGAAGTAATGAAATTTTGTAAGAGTAGGGAGTGGAAAGAGGCCCTGATTTTACACCCTTGCCCAACCTACCCCTGCCCTTCGCTTTTCTGAACACTTAAATGAATCAACAAAGGACCTTTCAACTTCTTAGAGTTTCATAAGCCTCCTCGAGCAGACAAGACCCCGGGGCTCTCTAGGGATTTTAATATGATTGAATCACTTTTTTCTCCCTTAAAATAGCTAAATTTGCAAAATAACAAAAATAAAATTAGGGACCTTTTTTAAATAAAATACATGAATATATAATATAGGTAAAAAAAAAATGAAGTTTTAGCCTTTAAGTTGCCGTAATGACATTTCTAAGTATAAATAAGCTTTATTTTCCTAGAAGCGACTCCAACGATAGACGCTCAAGCGATAGTCGCTGGACGACTGTCACTGAGGACTCCTCTTCTGAGTTTACATGTTACCGTTTTCCTAGCTGATCGACTCTTGCCATGCAAATTCAATAGAACGATAGTCGTTGAGCGTCTACCGCTGGAGTCGCGTCTTGGAAAACTTAACTTTAGTTTCTATTTTGATTCTCACATACCTACATAAAAAATTATATAAAAAGTAATCGTACATTGATGGTAAAAATTAAACTTTTATGAAGAGCACATTTTAAGTAACCTAGAGTGCAAATGGAATTTTTGGAAGCATGTAGCCTAAATTAAATAGATAATATTAATAATAAATCGAGAATAATTTATTGATAAATAAAAATTTGGACTGATAACGTTATTAGTTTAAAATAGTCTGCCAATGAGTGAGGCGCATAGCTTCCTCGCATCCCATCACATACTTTATTGATGCTATGCTTTTACAACCCATTATTGTATAATTTATTTAACTGTTTCCCCCTTTTTTAAAACTGTCAAAATTGTTTTGATTTATGAATTAAAGAATCAATATTGCAAAAGTTAAAGAGTGCAGACAGTATAAATCAATTTGGGACTATCTGCGAGCAACTTTCGACAATCCATCCAAACTTCATTTAAGTCAGATAACTACTTTTGAAGATATTGGTTAAATAAATGTATGTTTGTGGGCATGCAGAAGAACAAAAAATGGGCACTGGGGGTTGAAACTTCTATGGGACCAACAATAGCGTACTCATGACCTACCATTTAAACTTCATTAAAATCGGACGTGTTGCTTCACAAAAATTGAGCGACAGACAGAGAGACTACAGACCGAATGAAACGGACTTTTGTCTTGAAATTTTTGATATCGGAGACAAAAATATTTTCGTTCTTTAGAACGATCATAACTATATATAGTTTCTGTTACCTTCGGTAACCTCGGAAGCAAAATCAAAGGTTTATTTTTTATAAAACAATTTTTTGACGACACACTTTATAGATTTAAAAATGTGAATGTGATGTTTAAGATTGTAAAATGTTTGTAAAGCTCATGATTGATTTATTGTATTGCCATCGGAAATATGTAATCAGAGCAAGTTTCAGCTCTCTAGGAGATCGGGATATGGGTAAAATTTAGGTTACAAGATTTGGAGACAAAAAATCAAATAAACAAACATTCAAACAAACAATCAAACAAATAATCAAACAAACAAACAAATATAAACCAAGTTAAGTTAGATAAAAACGTGTTATAAAAAGCATTTTCATAATCCCGTCGTGTTTACTTTATTTTAATTATAATGATTTCTAATTTTAAGAAAACTGGTTTAAAGGATAGGTTTTCTAGAAAATTCATTACATACTCTATTTGAGCTTGTTCCATCAAAATTTGTACGATTGAAAAGGAATACAATTGCTCTCGAAGAAGCATCAATACGCATTAAAGTACATACTTTATTTGTTGACTAGTAAAACATTAAATAATAACTAAAAAATAAATAATCTGTTCTATTTGAGCTTACAAACCAGACTACACACTTTTAGTATCATGTATATATATATGTATATATATATATATATATAATTAGGGACCTTTTTT
>KZ651654.1:65743-90558 GCA_001010745.2 Gerris buenoi
ACCCCACTCAAAATTTTAAAAAAATATTTTTTTCTCGCGATGTGAATTATCCGCCATTTTTAATTTGAACAGCTGATTATTTTGAGTTCTCTATATTTTTCCTGTGTGCGCGTCAAAACGATCTTTATTACTGGTAAGTTTCATGCTTTTATCACTTTTGGTTCAAAAGTTATTGGAACCGTACAGAGTGACAGACAGACAGACAGACACAGGAACGAAACTATAAGGGTTTTTTTTTTTGGTTTTACCAACGAAACCCTAAAAAAGACAGGTTAAAGGAACAAAACATGGACAACAAAAACAGTATTCATAATAACATTTGTTAACATTGTATTTTCTGCAAAACAAAGTTTTGATACTTGATGTTCAAAAGTTAAAAAATGGTTCATACAAGCAATGGGACTTCGTTTGTATCTGAGTGCTTTATTCATTTATTAAACAGATATAGAAAGTTTTTAAATAGATATTAAAAACTTTCACAAAATAGAGTTAGGGGTTTTCTCACTCCTTAAACAAATTAAAAATGATAATATAATTTAATTACTAAATAAAACTTTAATCATGCAACCAATTACTACTTTAATAAGTAAGCAAGCTGAACCGTACTTCAAATGTTCTGGACTACAATGGTTCGATAAATTTTAATAACTTATCAGAGATTTAAGGTAAGAAAAGTAAAACAAAGTTGAGTCAAGAATAATAAAATTTATGCTTTATCCTTAATAATGAAGTAATAATTGATCGTAAACTTTATTTTCACGCTTCCTGACTATCAAAATTCTCAATTTAAGTCCTCTAGTGATTTATATTAATATTTTTAAAATGTCCATTATTTTCAATAGGTATAACGTAAAGTTGGCAGGAAAAATAAATTTTACAGAAATATTTTATAATGAAGAAAGAGGTAAAAGTTATCGTTTTGAACTTGTTTTCCGGTTGATTTATACTTTAAGAGTTTATTTATGATAATTGCTCCTTTGCCAGGTTTTAAAGTACGATCAAGATAACGGGAAGGAGGTTATTCCTTCTCTTTTTCTTGCAGATGAATAAGAGATAAGGGAGCCTTAAGGGGGAGAGTGGTTATACAAGGGGGATGACACGGGGTAGATAACAAAGTAAGAGTTTTCATCATGTATAATAGAAGTAAACGGCAAGTAATAAAGTAATGAAGCTTTCTTACTTCTCTCGTCTCACTTCGGTATGAGATAGAGAAAACTTATAGGGCTGGAGAAAAACTTACAGGCAAGAAATAAAGGTTGAAGTAGAGTAAGCTGTAAACTAAAAGGGTAGGGTAAGAAAGGGCCTTCTCGTAGTTCACACGAGGAAAAAACCATTAAAGTTTCAACCCTTTAGATTTTTCTTTTTGGTCCAGATCTGATGTTAAGGGTATCTGGCTGTTGGCCAAACTCTGTTCTAGTCTTAAGACTGCACCGTGTAGCTACTAGAAGACTTGAGAACCAAACTGCCAAACCCTTAGAGTTACCTAATGCCTCTTCTGGGATAGGAGACAAAGCTTCCAACAAACCCCTTACTACACTATCACCTTTCACCTTCATTCTTAAGCTGTTACAACCAAACTTAGTTATTACTGAAGACCAACTCTATACACTGATTTACCTCCTCTTAAATCTACCTTTTATCGGAATAAAACATAAATCCAAGTGTCTTATCACTTCAACTGACGCTCAAAACTATTCCATTAGTCAAATTAGATTAAAATCCATTTCTTGAAAAATATTTAATATTAAGCTCATATTTTTATTTTATTTTAATAACACAAAAATCGGTCAGACAAAGTCGAACAACATTTTCTTGTATGGTAGTGTTATATAGTAAATGGGATATTACATTTAATTTTAATTATATTTAATTTAATTAAATCTTTCTATATTATTAAAAAAAATTTAATAAACAAATCCACTGACTAAGAAAGAGTAGGATATTTACTAAACAGTGAGTAAAACAAGGTAAGAAGATAAATTGCTTTTCATAATAATTAATCAACCGATCACTAAGCATCAAGAGAGCTACTCAAAAATTTTTCAAGTTTAAAAATGATAGAAATAAAAACGATACCTTATTAAGTTTTACTTAAATAGAAATAGTTGTAATCATTGCCAAAGTAATACAGAAAAAGAAGAAGAAATAGTTTAACCAGTAAACAAACTGATTAGTGAAATCATTAACGGGAGTAATATTTAATAGTGTCTCAAATATAAAATTAGAAAGAATTGTAGGACAGAAAATGCTTCATAATATACGTTGAATAACAGAGCGTTATTATGGCTTATATTATTTTCCTAAATAGAACGTAAGGTACGACCACGAAAACTCCAGTATTTAGGTCTCATAGTCGTTTAACCTATAAATTGTCAAGTGGAAACGTTATTACTCTGTTACCAATTATCACTGAATAAATATAAATAGAGAAAAATCCATGTACTAAATAAAATTAACTAAGATTGTTGAATAATAATAAATAAGGAAATCGAAAATAGTCGATATAAACAAACACCTTTTTTAGTGGTAGAATTTTTTTTCCAAAATTATGATTTTTTTTTTTAAATAATTAAACAATAAAATGTATATAACCATTTAAGCTGCATCCAGGATTCGTGTGATTAAGTACTTCGATTTAATTTAGTACGAAAAATATTTAACTTTTCAAGACCGATTTATGTTATTTGAAAATTTTTTAAGAGAATACAAATGTTCACTGTCATGTATTCACTGTTTTCTATGGCAATCTTTAGATGATTATGAATTAACGATCTAAAAAATCACATGGTTTAAACCAGTAGTTACTTTGATTTTAAATGGGTTAAAATAAATAATACTTATTAGTTTATAGAAATCAATATATTTATATAACTACATCAAATAAATGCCATACATTTTGATTTCAGTATAATATGATTCAGAGGGAAAAAGATATTCGAGAGGGTAAATATGTAGTAAAACGCTAATGGGCGCAATTTGTCAGAAGTGGCTGTAAGTTCTTAAGCATATCTGTTGTTAAGAAGCTCCAAGTTAGTACAGCATGAAGATTTAACGTTTTGAAACGGTTAC
Organism: Gerris buenoi; assembly: GCA_001010745.2. NCBI lineage: Eukaryota > Metazoa > Arthropoda > Insecta > Hemiptera > Gerridae > Gerris > Gerris buenoi. The sequence continues at coordinate 68,813 of KZ651654.1, forward strand.
ATCGATTACTGGATTAGTCTTAATAAGGAGGAATTAAGTTTGAAACCAGTCTAGTGCAGGCACTTAGGGCTACACTTTAGCACCAGGGATCCATACTAAACCCTGGTTACCCTAAGCTGATTATTTACACTGAAATAAAGCCGCTATAAATCGCATGGGCGACATCATATTAAACTACAGTATACCTAATAAATAAATATTTATAGCCAAAAGCCTAAAATTGTATAAGATTATAATTTTATCGACAATCGATTTTATCGCTTATATGCATACAATAAGCTTGTACTGTACTATGTTATAAGTAGGTACGTAAACCTTGTGAGCNCATTGAAATCATAACTTTTTTCCACTACATTCAATAAAACTGCTTTTCTTTGCGTTGATAATCTCTAAGGGACCTTCACAGGGCGTGCTGAGGTTAGGAGGATATGTTAGAATCGTCCTGGAAGAATTTCAATATATTTATCAAACAAAATTATATTTTCAAATCTATCTTTTTCAAGTCTATTCAAATAGGAAACTATAGTTTGGAAATTCAAATTATAATATTTATTTTGTTGTGCCCTACTATACAGCTCTTGACAGAAGCCCTTAACTAAAAAAGTTCGTGTCTCATTGTAAACCAAGTGCACAGAAGCAGAGAAATAACAATCATTATTCATTAATGTCAGTTGTCCGGTTGATGATTTGGAAACAGCGCAATTCCCTGTCACGGCAACATGCAATCAGGGCACCTCTCCAAATGATTATTTTTCTTTTTAAGTGAAAAGAGTCCATTTACGATCATTTTCAACATTACTGTGTAAACACGAATGAATATAAAGAAGACTAAAGTAATGTCAAGACATTTTGAAAAGACATTCATATTTTATAAGCAATTGCTAAAATCATTACAAAGTATTTTACATTGTTAAGGAATGTTGAATCAAATCAGTTTCCATATATTGTGCAAAACATACCTAGAAATCAGCTTTTAGTTACACTGAACTGATTTGACTATCTGTAACCTTCAATCTCGGAAGATTGATGAACTCTGTTTGAAATAGCAATGGATTGCCTTATTCACTACTCCGACTAAATTCCATCTGCAAGAATGATGGTTAAAAGTCAAAAAACAAAGCATTGAACGCAGAAAAATGGTAGTCTTGATTTACTCGTATAGCTCAGTTGCTGTGATAATAAAAGGTAATCTCAGTTTTAGAAATTAAACTAATAGTCCTATCAGCTTAAATCAAGAATAATTCTCCCTTATAAAGAAAAGTATAAATGGCAAGAATTCTAAGTGAAAACTCGGAGACGAATATAAAATAGGTATTAAACAAATAATTCCTTGAAGATCACTTTAAAAAAAATACAAATTAGTTGTTAAAAACAAAATTTTTAAAATCAAATTTTATTCGTATTCTTCTCAATAGTATACCTAATAAATAAATATTTATAGCCAAAAGCCTAAAATTGTATAAGATTATAATTTTATCGACAATCGATTTTATCGCTTATATGCATACAATAAGCTTGTACTGTACTATGTTATAAGTAGGTACGTAAACCTTGTGAGCAAGGGAGCTAAGAAAGAGCGGTTTACGGATCAACACAGCAAAAAACAAAGACCATGTTTTTAGACTTGGACCAATCTAATTCGTTATCCTATATGTATATAATATTATAATAATTATATATTGTAGTTTAGTTGTTAAACAATAAACTGATATTGGATACTAACGAAGATTTTCTTCAAAGAAGAGTTTTTAAAAAGAGTGTTTACGCGAGAAAAAAAGAGTGATTAATTTGAAGAATTTTTTTCTTGTTTTCGTATGTTTAAGTATAAAATCCTAGACAGGAATCTGTTTTTGTTTCAGTTTGTCTGTCTTTCCAAATTTTTGCGAATCCCCATTTGAATTTTATCCAATTTTAATGAAATTTCGATGGTACGTAATTTTGGTCCTTTAATAATTTTAAGCAGCCAGCAGCACATATTTAATATTTAATAAAAATAAGTGTGACCTTACTTGGAACCGAAACAGGTTCAAACTTTTAATTCCCACTTGACCATTTACACAATAATAGGAAGTGAGGAAGCTATGTGCCACACTAATTGGCAGTCTGTTTCAAAAGGATTTGTATAACGAGTTGAAAAAAAATGAGTTATATATACATATATATTTTTAGAAAGAGCAGGAAACCCCTATTATTCTTTTATACCCCATTTCACCTCTCTAAATTCTGAAGGGAATAACTCTACTTTCACCGTATAATTAATAATTCTAACTTTTTTAAACCCCTACTCGAAAGAAAACTTTATTTTTTATAAACTCGGAAAAAGTCCGTGAATAATTATATATTAGATGAATTGTGCCAAAATTCATTTTATACAGACACACACACACACACACATATATATATNTGATTTGACCAGAACATACTGTCCATACAAACATTGCAAGTTAAATAAAAGCTTTTTAAAAATCCTTATTATTCGAGAGAAAATTTCATGAAAAATACAAAATTAATTTTAAAAAATGGAAAAAAAGACATGGTCTTGTTTAAAGAATCATTAGCGACGATTGAACTAAGTTAAAGGGTGAAACATTTAGAAACGTCATAAGACTGGTCTTTATTATCACTATTATTTATTAGCTTTTAAAGGCTACAAAGCTAAACTAACCACTGAAACTGTTAATTTATTTGTTTTTAAGGATTTTCGACTCCTAACTCTAATCTAGTATTGATGCGTACTGGGTCACTTGATGGAGAGTAAAGATAAATGTTTCTCCTCTAAAAGTTACTCTATTATACATAGCCAGCTTTTAACCACATAGTCATCTTTAGTTCTGGTGATTACGAGTAGATATGTGAAATCCGACCAAAAACCACTTGTGTAGTAAAAAAACACCCCGCTAAGTCTGTGGCCCAAAAAAGTTGTGAAATAAACTTTCTGTTCTGCCAAGTAATGTTTGCACTTTCTCCTGACCCATGACTATCATCAACATAGATACTTTTCAGCTTCTTCTCCTTGGCGGTGTGCCTTGCCATTTCCGGAAACTGGGATTTTAATATTCTTCAAACACCAATACAATTTCTTGTTTCACCTTTACGTTTGCTACATGAGGTTTGTGTGGAAAGATAGTTGTTCACCTTATAGTCTTAGTTCTAGACAACTAGTACTAATATATGCAGGCACATATTAGAGAGGAAAGCCTTTTAACAGTGTTGTTAAAGGCTCTTCTCCATGCCACAATGATCTTTGCTGTAAATCTTTCCCATTATCAAAAATCAAATAAAATAGAAATAAGATTTATACTAATTAAGCTTTCAAGGAATGACACCATGCAACTACTACTTTCTTTGGAATACAACCAGTTAACATTGGTAGTGCTGCAGGCACACCGCCAAGGAGAAGAAGCTGAAAAGTATCTATGTTGATAGTCATGGGTCAGGAGAAAGTGCAAACATTACTTGGCGGGACAGAAAGTTGATTTCACAACTTTTTTGGACCACAGACTTGGCGGGGTGTTTTTTTTACCACACAAGTGGTTTTTGGTCAGATTTCATGACTTTTTGTACGGTTCCTAAGGAAGGATTCTCTAAACTCTAAACTGTTTATTCCCACACATTAGAATCAAATAAAAGTGAAGTTAAAAGCTTGACAAGTTCTATAGAGAGGTCTATTGGAGAACTACGAGACCTATGACATTAAAAGACTTATCATTCTGATATAGAAGTATAGAAAACATAAAAAATAAGATAATAATAATTATAAAGTAATAATATATAATAATAATAATAAATAATAAAATAAAATCATAGAAAACAGAAATATATGTATTAATAAACAAATTCCCCCCCCCCCCCTTGAACTCAAGAGAATAAGGTTGAACTAAACCCTGAACCTATAATACTAAGTTCAAAAGATGAACTCGTAAATAGAAGTCATTCATAGGTCATGTGACAAGCACGAAACTACTACTCAATACACTGCTGTACCTCTGCTTAAGGGTGGTTGGGGGGGGGGTTGAGTTGAGGGGGGATGCACTAGAGCCTTAGACGAATACAAAAAGCCCTCATTTATTGAAATCGGTTAAGTAGTTTAGGCTGTAGGTGCGTCAACGTTAGAGTGACTGCTCGCTAGCTTGGTTTCTCGCTCCGCGTTAAGCGTAGGAATGAGCTATCTCAATTTTTTTGATCTAGGAATGCACTAGGGCCCTAGACGAATCCAAAAAGCCCTCATTCATTAAAATCGGTTCAGTAGTTTAGGCTGTAGGTGCGTCAACGTAAAATGAAGGAAGAATGAGAATAAGAATAAGAAGTCATCAACACTACCATTTTCAAACGGATTTTTCTCCACTTCTACTTGGCCGATTTTGACAATTTATATTTTATTTTTGATCTACAAGACACGGCCTTCAAAGATATTAAATTTTTTTTTAGGTAGCTCTTACGTATTTCACGCTGTATGTTCTTACGTATAGACCCTCAAAAACCCTAGTTTGTCACCTACAGTATATGCACTGGCAGCTTCTGTTAAATTTTGACTTTTTGACTTGGCGGGGCGGAACGCTGCTGCGTTCCTAAATTGAATTCAGTTTAGGAACTGCAAAAGAGGTTGGGATCTGACTCTATTTCATATTTTTTTTTAATCTGATAAAACTATTCTGTAAATATAACAATGTTCTATTCTCAACTATAAAAACCCATTACTCTTGACTGTAGTTATCGATAAAAAAATATATATATATATATAATCCCAGTTTTTTATGTGGCATTAAAGTTATATTATCCTTGTGGTTTATTGATGAATTACACATCAATAGGCACATTTTATAACTGAATTAATCATTTGGAAAATTAAAATTTGTTCTGCCATATTGTTTTGTTTTAGAACGAATGTTATAAATGAAATATTCGTATCATTCCAGCTAGTGAATAAATTAATTTAAGCGATAGGTAAATGTGTTAGTAGAATGTATTATCAATTATGTTAAAATTAAGTGATGTGGTTAGAAATATGGTTTTTGTTTGCTTATAAATTATTATTTATCAAAAGTTGAAGAATAAAATTATTTTATAAATTAATTTTTTACACTCACAACAATAGTTTTTATTATTTGCTTAAAATATTAAAAAATATTCTTTGCTTAGAATATTCAAATATTTCCTCTTGTAGAACCTTTCAAATTAAGTTTAGATAGATATAACTTGTTTTGACTTTATCTTTGTTTTTAACATTCTTGTTTAAACAAGTTTAGCTAAAGAACTAAATTTGTATAAAAGCTAAGATAGTTTTGCAAGAGAAAAAAACTACATTCCAAGAGCTGGTTTAATTGCATGTTGAAGAAACATGCAAACCCGTTTTGTTCTACTTTTTTCCAGGATGTACTTAAGAGAAGATCACAAGTGCACGTTTGTCATCATGGCTTTGATGTGCCGGTAAGTACCCTTGTGTTCCAACAACGACGTAAACAATAAAAGTAAAACGCCGTGGTAGGGATGAGCATGAGTTCGTTGTAAGAGGTGTTTTAAAGCTGTAAAGAATGGCACCAAGAGTCGTTTACTTCCATTTAGGACGAGGGACCTTAAAAGCAACTATCGGTAGGAGCAGTGGGATGAGTAGAGGATAGAAACGTTCAAGGCAACATTGAAGGCGCCCTTAAAATGGCTTCCATCCTTCCTCTTAGTAAAGGGAGAGTTCAGGGCGAAGGGAGAGGGCTGGTAGGATCTTTTCCTTCGCTTATTGGAAAGAAGCACACCACATAAGGAAGTCTGCAAGGCTCGTTAAGGCTTCAAGTTTTTTCAGAGATTGCCATTGTACCTTCAGAAAATATCAATTTTTTAGCTTGGAAATAAAAACCTTTCTTATGGAATAAGGAAAGGATAGATGGATAAGTTTCGACATTTACCAGAGTTGCTATCAAAAGAAAGAAGAAAGTGGAAGTACTTATGATGGGGTCGTACAGAAAGAAAACGGCAATTAAGAAATGAAGAGAAAAATAAAATGCTATGAGAAAACCATTTAGAGAATTCAATAACATCTCTCTCTCTCTCTCTCTCTCTCTCTCTCTCTCTCTCTCTCTTTTATAAATGATACAATTAAATAAGTACTTCAGAGTAATAATATAAATTAAAATAATTAATACAACAACAAGACAAAATTAGACTTGTTCGACAGACACTTAGAGTTAATCTGTGTAATCATTAATTTTAGGAAAAAACCAAAGCAGGTTACCAAACACAAAATTAACTAAAACAATATCTTTACATTACCAGCTTCATCTAGAAGCGAACTTGCTTTTTCGAGAATGGAGGGCTTGTCGGTAAATAGTCACATTGAAATCATAACTTTTTTCCACTACATTCAATAAAACTGCTTTTCTTTGCGTTGATAATCTCTAAGGGACCTTCACAGGGCGTGCTGAGGTTGGGAGGATATGTTAGAATCGTCCTGGAAGAATTTCAATTTTGGCTAAAGGTGATTTCATAATGATGATTTATATTTTATTTTTTGCATTCAATGCAACTTCTGGCCCACTGATTTATGCCGGTGTTCATTTTAGCACGTTCTAGTTAATATTATGATAAATGTTGATTGATGTTTGTAGAGGTTTCACACCAAATTTTGAAATCGGTACCCGGGATAGGTACTTATAAGGTCAAAAGTAGTTTCCACATTAGTTCTTTGCCAGTGTGTTGAATGCCGAAAATATGTCTCCCACTTGTTCATTATGAAGTAAATTGTCCCAATTAGGGTGTCTATACAGGTTTCTGTGTGCCTTTCACATACCGGATGTCCGATGTAAAAAGTGATATGTGGTCAAGGTGTCGTTCATAACTTTACTTGGTGTTCGTTCTGATTTAGTAAATAGGACTGTTGTAAGATTTTGATGGTTAATGTCTACAAAAAGTAAGTAGAAAATCCGCCCCCATAATATGTTTCTTGATGTTCACCACGAAAAATTAATGGCTAAACAATTTGTGCAGGGCTAAATCTGACTTAAGTAATTTTAAACTATAAACGTTAATATTGGAACTGTTAGCCTCGGCTAGTTTTTATTCAAGAACTAGCTACGAATCAAATGTAAACAAACAAAATTTCTGAGATCAAGCATATCTTAAATAATTTTAACTTCCGTGGTCGTATACAATTGCGATCCTGATTTTGATAAATAAATAAAATTCATGGGCGTCCTGCGGCCTTGTCCATTAGTTGTTATAGTTGTTGCCTAAAGTAAATACTCTTTCTTTGAACAATCAAAGCCTTGACAAAACCTCATACCTAAGTAAATCTAACTTTAGTTAATAAATTAGTAAATATAATGTTAACAATTAAATTAAACGAACAATAAATTACCAAAAAGGCTAAGTTTGTTGAATAGCACTCATTTCTAAATCAAACAATATTCAATTTAAATGAAATACTCGAATCGAAATTGAACAATCTCACAAGTTATTGAGTTTCAATTTATTTCAAAACAATAAACGTGAACTCGTTTATTGTTGAGGAGCTGATTTGTTTTAGAGGGTGACTACGAATTGTACAAAGTGAGCCTTTAGAAACCTTAATAGTTAGTGACCTTTTACCTTTAAAGCTAACTCCGTCCCAATTAATTGGATATCAGAGAAAACACGATTGTTTATACAAGGACAGTTCTGTATACAAAGGTATCCTTTGACCTGACAGTGTGGTCAAATAAAGGTGTATTATTACAGTGTTTTACAGCCTGCCACCGATCTAATTAGTATACGAGTCTTACAAGGGAATACTAAAACTCATCAATATACCTATAACGAACATACATTTGAAAAAAGAGGATTTTACATTTTCAATTTTAATGTTTAATTTAGCTCTGAGGATGATTTGGGTATCATGTCGTATATATTTTATATGGGTTTTGATAAAGTACACCTTCCATTTCCAATTATACATTAATTGAACGTCCAGCATATAAATTTTTAAATTTGATGAATAATTTATTTGCATGGTGTTTACCGAACTTGGCTTTGATTTATTTAAAGCTTTGGCTAGTTTTTATGCTAAGGTTATCTTTATTTTATTAAAAATTTATATTGAGCAAGTTAACTCAGCTGAATAAATTATATAAATAAATAATTTAAAACAAATTGGTCTATATTCGAAGTGGGTTTTGATTTAAATCCCCTTAACCCCTTTTTGTGGATTCACGAATACCAAGAGTGCACACGTCCCACATAATAAATAGGGTCGGATTTGCACAAAAACCTACGCATATCCACCAATCTAAGTTTTAGAATAGTTTATTTTAAAAACTAAATTACATATTTAACAAACTAGGAACGCAAATGCAATACGAAGAGTTACATTTTTATATCACAGATATTTTATTTATTCAACAGATCTTAAACAAATCCTAAAATAATAGATTAGTCAAAGACGTGCATGAATCCCTTAATTATATTTTTTTATATACCTACTAATCCAGGCGCACATTGAAACGCAGGCTGCGTTAAGCAGGGCAGTATTTTTGACCCAAAGGTATGAACGAGCAAGGCAGGCACACTGCAAGACACACGGTCTATTGTCTAATTCACATTCTGAGAAATTCTGCGGTTAAAAAAAACAAAAAAACAAAAACATTCTGCCCTGCTCTGCGACGCCTGCGTGTCAATATGGGCTTGACCTTAAGCTTAAAATAGACTTGTTGACATATCTTATGATTATTTGAATTAAAAAAATAGATACAGTTAAATAAATAATATACTTAGTGAATTGTAATGTATAATGCATTTTTCCCCTTCACTTTAATGCCTGAACTGTATCGCTATTTTTAAGATAAGACGGGCCAAGGAGTCTTAGGGTGCTGTAAAGACACTGCTTTTCGCCGCGATAACTTGATTAGTTCATAGCTCTCTTCCCATTAATCTTTATGTCAGTGTGAAGTTCTACAGCGCAAGTGTAACAGTAAATAGTTATAATTATTTTTATAAAAATTATTTTTATTTCTATCAAAAAGGAAAATGGTAGCTACAGATTAATAATAAATTAATTAACAACATTAATTTACCTACTTTATTGTCTTCATTGTGACATAAGCTATTATTAACATTTATATTTCTTTTGTTCTGTCATACAAAAAGCATTGTTATATTCGTTACCTATCCGTTCTCAGTGATAAACAACTCGATAATGTAATATGTATTTAACAATTTAACATCCATATACANAAGTGCTAGTCACTTCTACTAGGTAGCGCTTGGTATTTCCAGGTGTTTCCAGCTTACACAGGTTATTGACTCCCATGGTTCCAGAAATTCCTTTCCACCTCCACGTTAGACAGGTTTCCAGCTTATACTGGGTGTTTTACTTAGAAAAAAACTCCGTTCCGAGAAAAAGTTTCCACCTCTGCAGGTTTCCAGCTTACACATGTTCCAGCTTAGACAAATTTTACTGTATATATATACAGTATGTCCCACGATCGACTTGACGATACGTGAAGTGACCAAAAAATTTCATTTTTCGACAAAAAGTCATTCTTGATTATCCCTCCTGCATGTCTTCAAAAATGAAGATTTATCGTATTAACAATGTTCTACCATGTAACCTGTCCCCAAAATTTGCGATTTTCCAAAATCGCACTAGAGGGAACTGGCCTAAATTTTAATTTTATGAAAAAAAGTTATTCTTTATAAAAAATTATATTTTTCTAAATAAGAAAGAAAATACAAAGAAAAATATTATTTGTTTTTCTGGTAGTGGATTTTGCGTCTGAGTGGCATCGACTAAGTTGCCGTTTGAAGATTAATTTGAAAGAGGTAGATTCAGATTCCAAATCTAATCTTCACAAATATTTTATACTTAAGAAATAGATAGAATTAATCCATTGTATCTATACATACTTGTTATAAGTTTTTTTTTTTAATTTGAAAATATGTTTTCAATTAGAGGGACATAATTTTCTTGTCTCCTATCACTGGACGAATTCGAATGTTCTCATGAGTATATAACATTTAAGTTTTGGTAAAATAAAATGGAGAAACATAGTATAGATTTTAAACTATGAGTGATAATTAGTATCAGCAAGCGTTTAAATAAAATATGGGAATATTTATGGTCTAAATGTGATAAAATAATAAATTTTTTTTCTAAATCAGACTTTTAGTTTTACAAATTTTGACAGACAGACACCAAACCAAAATGTTTTCCTAATGTCTAAAACGAATTTTGAGTTTGGAGGCAAAAAAATTGTTCTCCAGTAAAACAAATAAATGCAAATTGTTCTTCAGAATGATCACAAAGCTTTAGATAGATTCGGTTAGATCAAAATGAAACATTAATTTAATTGAAAATAGGTAAATATAAAATTTTGACTGGACATGTCATTAGATCAACTCAGTCAATAAAAGATGCTGAAAAGATTATATGAGAAATAAAGCGAAATTATATAACTTAATTATATAACTTAGGAAAGCATGAGGAAGTTTCGTCTTGACTTCTCAAGCGTTAAAAGAAAAAAACTTCTCGTGAAGGGACAAAAGAAAAATAGAGGAAAATGAATAGGAATAAAGAACGGAGAGAAAATGACGTTTAAAGAGATGAAGGGGGAAAACTACTTTGAAAAGAAAAATGAATTGGTGTTGGAAAAAGACAACAAGAGATCCGGAATAAAATGCGTTGTGAAGAATAAAATAAAGTTTATTCTTTTATTTCGGAGCGGCCACATAAAAAAAAGAGGATTCCTATAACGAAAAAAAAGTTAGTAAAGAAGAGAGAGGGATAATGTGGTAAAAGGTTTTAATATGAAACCCTTCGAGTTAGAAGGAGAAAGGAGAATTCTGTAGAATGTTGAGAATTTAAGGCGATCCAAGGGGCAGGGGAAACAGGCCCTAAGACAGGGGCTTATGTCAATATTAGCAGAGGAATCTTCTCTAAGCACAATTCCTTACATATTTAGCTACCCCATGCTTGCTAACTCTCCCTTGCTAACTCACAATGATTCACCGTGGTGTATCTTGTGAAATTCCTCTTTTACACGAGTAAAACAAAACGAATTATAATAATAAAATCAAGTATTCATCCATCTAGTTATGGATGCATACTTTATTCAAGAAGAGGTATTTTGGATTTTAGCTTTAGTGCGTGTTGTTATTACAAACAGGATAATTCCATTCTATTCTATTATTTATTCAGAAATTTAGAAAGGCATTTGAGAAAGTAATAATATAAACTGAGATGATTATTAAGATAAATATTAAACATTTATTGAAATTACGTAAAAGCACCTACACTATAATATATTCAACAATATTCTCGCTAAATACAAAGTTGAAATCATCTGAAGATTAATCTATAAATTAATAAATCTAGATTAATTATCTTAAATAAACTGTTCGGAAATGTCATACATTTATCACGATTAACTAATTACGTTGAATTATTAATCTAAATATTATTTACGCGAAATATTATTTAAATAATACTTACCTCAATAAAGCAAGCTATCACGAAATGCATCAGGGATAGTGATCGAGTTAAAAATGGTATTATTTAAGTATTTATATATGCATAGTAAATCTCCACAACAACCACAACTAGGGTTGAATTGAATCAATATACTAAATGTGTTACTTATTTGAGATAACACTAAAGAATTCAATTAATGGTATTATTATAGTACATAGTTAACTTGAAATGTGTAAACTTAAAAGATCTAGTGCCATACATATGTATATTCTTTTAAATCTTTTTTTTTCTACGTTGTAATCAATACAACAAATTGTTAAAATAGAAACCTAAATTGCTATTGTAGGTAAATCTTTTAAAAAATAAACTTTTTGCAGAATACCAAAGCTGACAGGTTCACTCTTCCTTAATTATTTAACAGCAGGTCTGATAATATAAATAATTAGACAAGTACCATCTTGTATTAAACAATCGTATTATTGTTTACAGTTCCTCTAATTAGCTTTTCTTATAAGCCGTGTCCAGACTGCCGAACCGAACAGAGGAAACAAGCCGAGCAATAGTCTCTGCGCATGCCCAGTCTGATATGCGCAGGCGCTTTTTAGACTGGGCATGCGCAAAGACCAATGTTAGGCTCGTTTCCTCCGTTCGGTTCGGCAATCTGGACGAGGCTTTAGTGTAGTATTTATTTTATTTAATTCAAAACCTTATAAAACTTCACAATCTACGAAATTTACTCAATAATAAACTTTTTTATAGAATTTATTATAGGAAGAATTTTTNGCTTATTTGTGGGATTTTTCTAGTCCATAGTCTTGTATTGCTTGACCAAGTTTTATTTAGTTATTGAGTACATTAAGAAAGGATAATATACTTTTAATTATGGTGATAAAGAATAATTTTTTATATTATTATTTCATTTTATGCTCCCCTATAAAATAAAATAAATAAATAAAATAAAGTAACTCAACAAAGTAAAAAAAAACCGAGGCTATTTTGAAATAAAAGAAAAAAAGAAAAAGGTTTTGTTTGTAGGATGGTATATAAAGGGGACGAAACAAACTTCTTCTTTAGTTTTTCTAGGAAAAAAGGGATGAGAAGAGAAGCTCTTCTTCTATCTCCTGTGTAAAGGGGATAAAAAGCCTATCAGAAGGTGTCACATCCAGCTTCCCAACAGCTTGATGCCAGTTTACGATACCGTACCATCTCATTCTCACTTTCTTTCCTACGTGAACACAGTGAAACAGAATGTGCTTCGAAAAGTGGTTGGAAACCACTGGAAAAAAACCCCAGAGATGAGACTAAAGGGAGCTGAAGAGGGGATTGCAGACGAAAAATCTGGAACGGTCGTCACATAAAACATGGAAGCCTTGTGTTCTCAGTTTTAAGTGCCCGGATGTGTTGTAACAGAGGAAAAAAAAGGAGACATTTTTCCACGTTCCTGAGTGGTGCAGATGACACATGACAACGGTTGAAATAAAATGGTATATTTCTTTTTTTTACCGAGCTTTCTAAAAATATTTTTACATTTATGAGAGAGAAGCCAAACAAAATTAAAGCAAAAACTTAAAATTGCTAAGAAATGTTTGATAGAGTATATTAGCCACCAATTGTGAAAGTAGAAATAAATTCATGCAAATTTGGTTCAAGTAGTTCATAATTAGAGTAAAGGTATTGTTGAGTTGAACTCAGCGCTTAATTAACCTTTGTTTAGTAATAATTTGCGGTGAAGCCAAATAAGTAACCTTAAGATGAATCCCGATTGAGTGGCAATACGGACTAATTATTATCTTTTCTCTTATATCTCAAAAAAAAAATCATCTAAAGGCGAAAATATTTAAACAATAAATATTTTTCTAGAAAGCTTGAGCTTGACGATGCTAGTAACCGGTTAATATTCTGTAATATTAACGCGTTGTTTTGTCATTCTAGAGATAGATTTATGTAGTCATTACTTGCAATCTAGAGTATTAAAAAATCCCAGCTAAAGGTATCTTGTAACTTGATTAATATATTTTGGTTTTAAGATTGACATTTTTCAAATCTTTCAAAGCAATCACTATTATTCCAATCAATTATTTTCTTCAATATAGTTTTAAGAATGAAAACTCGATTTTATACTAATTTTTATTATATCAATTTAAATAAATACAAAGTATTAAAAAATACTAAACTTATACTAAGAATTTGTCATTTTAAGTATAGCCCACTGCATTAAAGAATTTTTTAACGCTGCCAAAGTAAGACAAGTCACGAAAAATTATTTCATAAATAATCGAAAAGTACTATATTAATGTTGTTGAAACAAAACTCATTTAAGTAATAAAATTAAAAATAATAAGTTAAAGAAGATACAAGAGTAGTTATTTACAAGTCACAGAAAAAGTGGATAGTGGAGATTAAATACAAAAAAAATATTCAGAACAATTGGTTACACGTAATGAAGTCACATAATTCCATGAAGTATAAAGTTCAAATTACATTTCTTCTTCGAAATGTTTTTAAAATTAGTTTCTGTTTTACTTAAATCACACTGTCTATCTTCTTTTTATATCGCAGTAGCTAAAAATAAAAAGCTATAACCTTCTATATAGCTTTTTCTAAAAAGTACTTCTTCATTTTCAATATATTGTTTCACATTGTTTATATTTCAAGGGAAAGGACGTTTGAACCATACTTTGTCTCGAGTTTTGAGCTAATACTTTTGTTTATGCAACGGTTTTTCAGCAGTATTTGCACATTGCAAGGATGATAGCTCAGTAATAAATATACAATACATACAATTAGTGGAACATATTAATTTCATCTCTAATGTGTCATTAAGTCATTAAAACTATTCTTATAGACCTATAACTGACTAAAGGTGATCGACAACTCTTTAAACATATATCACAAAGCTATAAATAGAAATTTAATTTTTTTATCTGGGAGATGACTAAAAAGATTGTTAGTGTTTAGACTTCACTCTTTTTGTTATATAATTTATGAATTTATTAATTTTTAAGATATGGTTAACTTTTTAAACTTTCCTAAAAGACCCTTTCCTTCGTAACGTTCTACCCTGTCTATCTTTCATTTGCATTACCGCGAGGGTAATGCAAATGAAATAAAAAAATAAAAAATAAAGACTAAAAATGTATACTTAATTCACAAATAAAAACTACACGCTCAGATTAATAATTTTTTTAATCGTTTAAGCCTATAGGCTATATAAAATAATTATTTAAAGAGACAGTTCATTGTTTTTTTTTTTTTTTTATGCTTCATTATTTTTAATTTTAAAATTAATTAAACATTAAAACAAATTTACTGACAAGAGTCTAATTTTATTTATATAAGTCAGTAATAGTAAAGGCATAAAAATATTAATAATCACTCTTAAAATGTGATTAAAATTTAAGCTCGTTGTTTGGAAACGTACAAAAGCAAAGAAGATAATATTTTTAAAATATACGATCTATTTTTAGACGAAATAAAAGCTGTATGATTTGATTCAGCTTGTTCGAAAAACTCAAGCCACTTCTTGAGAATCTGATAAAAAAGGGTTAAAGGGGAAATTAGTTAACAGTTTGAAAAGATTATGTTTTATCCCAGTGGCAGTGATTCGTGTATTTGGGCAGTGATGAATATTTATTTATAGATGGTTAATCATTGGACATTTTGACTGAAATCTTGTGCCGTGTTATTAACCTAATGGAGTCACTAATGACGGGGACCTAAAACCGTCAGCTAATTGCCGTTCCGTCCAAATCCCCCGATTCTGGCAGTGAATAGAGGAAATACAGGAACCGGCTAATTTGGATTCCTCGACCACGGCCCGCTGCATGCACTTTGCGAAGAATTAATCTCTCTCGGCTCTTTGATAGCTCCCTTTCATTTAAAGCACTGTAATTTCGATTTTTAGCAAGATAACAGAGCTTGTCGTTACTCGCTCCCTCAATTTTCTTTAATGACCATGCTTTTAATCGAGCGAGAAGGGTTTAAGCTTGACTACCTATAATCAAAGCTATAAACATTGACTATATTTTATTTTATTAAGACAAATAAAAATATTATTTTAACACAACATCAGACTAACTATATTAACACTTTATTTCTTGATGAGCAGTAAAGTCACTTGATTATTATAAAGAAAGGCATTTCTCCATTAAAATAATTTATTGTGCAAAGACGGTTTTCAACCACTGTTGAGGGGAGTAAAAATGCCTAAGAGATAAAATCAGTACAGGAGTTGAGACTGAAGTTACGATCAGACTCTAAGATTTTAGTGACGTATTTCTTTAGGAATTCTAAAATTATGCCTCCCTTGAAATTATAAAAATCTCAAATGGTTCGTTTAAGAGGTTTCTAACACTGAAGAATTTTCAGGTTGCTTTCAGGAATCGTAGGTATTGATAAAGGTAAACTAAAAGGAATCTATAAAACCCCTCTATTGAGAAGGTGTTTTATATTGATAAAACAATAGGCATTTGTACATTAATCAAAGTAGCTTTCGTTTTTATAAGACTATTATATTATGGAAAAGGATCCAAACACACAAACAAGACCTTCGGACATAGTTTAATGATAGCAGAGACAGAATAGTCAAGCACAAATAATAAGCAAGATAGGATGAAAGGAGAATGAAACAACGTATAAGAAGAACCACCTGGGAAGAAAGTAGCAAAGCTAATCTAACAAACATTTCCGAACCAAAGTATATTCGATGCTTCTATTGTAAAGAAGACGTAAAAAATAGTTGAACTATGTAATGACTAATTTTAATTAGTTATCATGTTTCTTTTCAATATCTAAGTTTAAGGGCCACTGATCCCTGAAGCGGACCACCCAACAATGACCTGACCAAGGCTAAAATTTTCAAAATTGTGATGAATCTATTTCTTAAGTTCTGAGAGGTGAATAAAATTATTATATATCCTTCATTCACGCCTTAATGTTAATAATAGTGGTGGGACCATGGAGGAGCCACCAAGGCCACTGTAGTTCAATGATTTTGAGCCACCGTCAAGGGAAACTTTGCTTTTAGGTACTGCATGCACTAGTTTAAATTTACTTCTGTAACTACTAAGTGCAATGCAACATATAATAGAGATAGATACAGTTAACAAATTCACTTCATTAACTGCAATTTTTCGAAAAATTAAAAAAAAACTAAGGTTGTCTTGGACCCGCAGACACGGTGGATGGAAACACATTAACTTAATTTAAACAATAAACATAACAACAAAAAAAATCCCGTCAAGTACTTGCTAGCAAGCTACTAAAAGGGTTTCCTCGGTCACAAAAATTCATATTCTATACAGAAAATTAATAAAGAAATGATGTTTGGAGGAGCAAGGTGCGTATATTTTCCCTTAGAATTTCAGGTAGGCACTTTTATAGTTGTTAATGGGGTAAAATGGCCGCTATTTTGGAGAACTGAATTTATATTTGTGATCTAATTTCCAATTACTTTAAAATGAGACTCCTCAAAAAAATATATACAATTTTTTTTTTGCGTTCATTTATTCTCTGATCGTACAAACGAAAGTTGTAAAGTTTGCAATAATTTTCTGTTTTTGGGCAAAAAGGTTGTACAAGTATACCAAATTTTAAATCTAAAAGGTTAACTAAAATAGGTCAAGAGATATGAATGAAGATGCGACGGATGGATGGTCGAACTACCAAAAGCATAAGGGCTTCTAGGATGACCTCGAAACCCTAAAAAAGATTAAGAAAACCAAAGCAACAGGTATAGATATTGATGATCAAACACATTGGGAGTATGATATTCATGAAGGAAGGCTGCGATAGTAAGGGATATGTAGGGTTTGGTGGCTTTTGCAGCTAGCCACCTCTTCCAATTTTATTATTTCTGCGCATGTTCTTGACTCTTTGAGTTTATACATCGATTAACGCCCTATAAACTATCGATAGAACATAGCAACACGAAAAAAAGGGATCGAGTTTCTTCTTAGGTAGGTTGTATGTTGTTCCTGGCGGGAGCTACTGACACTGGATACTTTTACATCTTTTATGCCTGGTCCTTAAAGGGGTTGCAAATGCAGGAAATAACTTTAAATTGTTGAAATTGTGCATTTTTATTGCTTGATTTTATGTTGTAGGCATGAATACATTTGATTGATGAATAAATTCTTGAACTTGTTCAAATTTTAAGCGAATTTAAAGAACAAAAATACAAATTTAACAGAAATATTATAAAATGAATTTTTAGGTCTATTATAAAAATGTATATATTTTTTTTTTTAGATGTATAATAATGCTTTGAAAAGTGAAGTGAAAAATTATATTATTCATTGTTGCTGCTCTTAAAAGTCTTAAGCAATCCAAATTCTACAGATTTTTTATTTTTTTTCCCTTTAAGTGAGAAAGCTCTTCGAAAGAGTTGCCCTAGATACAAGAGTGGGTTACTCCTAGTTATAAAAATATTCTAAGCACGTGAGAAAATTCCGCATAGAAAAAAAAGGAAGGTGGCCACCATCTGAATTCAGAATTTCAATTGAGTCAATTTATATGGGAGGTGGCACCTGGGATCTTGGCGAGTTCGCAGAGACACTTAGCATATTCAACATGTTATTTAAACCCTATATCTCAGAGCGCGCAATTCTGACGGGGTAGAAAATTAAAAGTTATTCCCTTTTTGAATTCATTCATAGTAATAAGATGGGGATGTTACAGGTTCAACGGTCTATATTTACATTTCGCTGAATATTAACGGTCTTGTTTAAATAAATTTGTAGCTCGAAGGAGATAACGAGCGTTTTAGCAAAGTTAATATACCGGTAATAAATAAGCGGCATGAACTGCGCATAATTAGTTGTGGCCGGTAGTTTTCGACCTGCATCTATCATTTAAAACTTTACAAATTCAGTCTCTTTTATCTTTTGAAGTTTTACATTCTAACAAAAGTAATATAACTGACATGAATATTACATTGATGAACTCTTTGACATTTTATTATGCAAAGCAATTAAATCATACTCTACCTGATAGAATATACTATATTAAAGCTAACATGGTAAATTCAAAAGTTCGTTCAATTCATAGCATTCACTTCGTATAAAAAAATAATAGAAAACTCTTAGAACTTTATTTTTACAAACCCCAATAATTAAATCCTTACACCAATAAAATATTAAGATTTTTCTCTTTCCTTTCATTTTTATAGTACTACAGTGATTCTTATATAATTTTCTAGAAAGGTTCATAGCTTAATACTATAGAAAATACAATACAAACTCATAACTACTACATTTCCGAAATATTTTTAAACATTCACAGACCAATACACCGAACATTTTTGACTATGTGGATTCTTATGAAACAATAACAATATTTATATTACAAGAAATATTTACACAAATATAAGGAAAAGCGTTGTGAAGCCTCATTTATTAGGGGCCCATTTGATCCTATAAAACCTATGCATTGAATCTTAGGACTTCCTTGTTAGGTCTATTTATTTAAATGAGCATAGACATCCAATAAAAAAATTCAAAGAGGACCAGAACAAAATAATAGTAGTATAAACCTGCAACATATATTTGAAATTAAATTTGATATACAAGGTTATCGTGTAATTGATATCAGTTATTTAATTTCCAAGGTGGAGATAATTTTTTTCTAGTAAATAAGCAGCATTTTGCTTATTTGTGGGATTTTTCTAGTCCATAGTCTTGTATTGCTTGACCAAGTTTTATTTAGTTATTGAGTACATTAAGAAAGGATAATATACTTTTAATTATGGTGATAAAGAATAATTTTTTATATTATTATTTCATTTTATGCTCCCCTATAAAATAAAATAAATAAATAAAATAATAATAAACAGATTGATAGATCTTACTAGGATAAATGGAAAGTTAAAAGTAAAGGAATTGGAAGTTAAAATTAAAGGACCGATATATATGACATTTCTTGAGAATCTGTAGCAATTGGCATAGATAGATAGATTTGTTACCAAATCATACATATTTATACATCCTAAGCCCCATAAACACATTGCTATGTATAGTGCAAATGAGAATTTTATGCAGAGATTATTAAGAAAGCAAATAACAGTGTCAACAATAAAATTGGCGTAAGAAATATTTAACAATATTATCTAGGGTTATAAACATGAGTAGCTCTAGATGTAAAATCTAGTCTATTTTGTTAATTTATTTGCAATAAAAGATGGATTTTCAAGAAAACGTTGTTTCAGTAATTCGGTTCCCCGTGGATTTCTAAGGCANAAAACACAGGAAAAATCATTACAACAAATGTTTAAGATAAAAAGAACTTATATAGTACGTTTTTAAATTTTCTTTTGAATTATATGTAGTGTTGACAATATCATTGTTATTGTTATATTATTATAATGTTAGTGAAAAAAAAAATAGTTCCAAATTTATTTACTTCATATAAATGACAGAATTTTATGCAGAGATTATTAAGAAAGCAAATAACAGTGTCAACAATAAAATCGGCGTAAGAAATATTTAACAATATTATCTAGGGTTATAAACATGAGTAGCTCTAGATGTAAAATCTAGTCTATTTTGTTAATTTATTTGCAATAAAAGATGGATTTTCAAGAAAACGTTGTTTCAGTAATTCGGTTCCCCGTGGATTTCTAAGGCAGTCTACATTTGGAAGCTTATTCCGTATTCAGTTGACATCAAAACACACATCTGACAAGTTAGAGAACAGACACAGCTCTTCCTCCCTCTACCCAACAAAACATAATCCTATGGATTTTAGATATCAAATTTAACACATGTTAAGATTCAAACAAAATGCTTCTCAAAATGTTCTCATCTCTTCACTTTATTATATGATAGTTTGAAGACTGAAGTCAATTATTCAAATTTTATTTTATACTTCAAAATCAGAGTAAATTTTAACTGTATCTTGTATAATCAAACGGAAATAGCTTTCATACATAATATAATAATCTTATTGTAAATTAATTATAATAATTTTTACATAAAATTGGTTATATATTTAATTTTTTTTTTTGGGGGGGGGGGGGGAGGGGGTTAAAAAACTTAAAAGGAAAAACAATTATGTTCAAAAAAGGACAATAGCTAATCTTTTTATTGACACTGTTTAGATTAGCTGATTAGCTGGTTATGACCAATTAAAGAATTCGACTTCAGTTTGAATTAAACATTATCAATTTCGGTGTTTTGACAAAAACTTATTGTTTTATGTGACAAAAGTAATAAATAATGGAAAAAAAATAATATTCTAAGGGAACTTTATTTCGACAATCGTAGAAAAAACGAATGAATTAAAAGTCTCACTGATAGCAGGTCAACTGAGTGCTGACGTCTATCGAAGGAGAAGGAAGGACCCTCAAAAACTGGAGGCAAAGTGCTAGAGACAACAACTAGTGGCCAAATAAGAAGTTAGTACTAATTTACATAACGAACAGTAAACTGACCAATATCTCTTATGGGGTTTATTCACAATTTAATTATAAAATAAAGTCGATTAAAGGCCTCTTTACAATGTCTGATTTTGTCTTATGTATGACATTTCGTGTGGATATAAATAATACAGAAAAATCATGTTTTTTTCTTTTATGTTTACACTTTTTTATTTAAGTCATATGATTTTGCGTTGAAACTTTTATTTAAATGAAACAAAAAACAACCTTTACTTCGTAAAAGAAGCTTAAAAAAACTACCATATTTTGATAAAACACAGGAAAAATCATTACAACAAATGTTTAAGATAAAAAGAACTTATATAGTACGTTTTTAAATTTTCTTTTGAATTATATGTAGTGTTGATAATATAATTGTTATTGTTATATTATTATAATGTTAGTGAAAAAAAAAAATAGTTCCAAATTTATTTACTTCATATAAATGACAACCAACTAGACAGCTGATCTTAACCTATAAAAGGACAAATCTTTGTGCAATGGACCTCACTAACACCAAATCTAAACCGTGCCATCGATATGCTCCCATGTAGGGGGAGGGAAAGCGGAAAAGATGAAAAATGAGAACAAGCAAAGAAGTGCAGATGCAGAAAAATTTAACCGACATCAATGCCTCAAGAGTAAACAAACAATGTTGTCACGTCAATTAATTTATTACTTTTCCTGTTTCGCTGTCATTCAATGTTTATCTCTTAAAAATTCAATTCGTTTTCACATATAAAAATAATTAACATAAAAATTCCATTTTTGAAAACTGGTCTTAATGTACAATTTTTTTTTTCTGTATTCTTTACCTTAGATGTTTCTATGTGCAAAATTTGGAGAAGATTGAATGACGGGAAGTGGTTCAAAATTGGGGTAATAGGTGTGCGATGAAACTTA
>KZ651654.1:107021-130281 GCA_001010745.2 Gerris buenoi
TTTATATATATTAAAGTTATTGTCTGTGTATATATATATCTAAATAATTTAAAAAAGTAAAGATACAATTAATTAAGAATTTGCAGAGTAAAGAAGACTCTGTTGGTGTATATTCAATTCAGTTAGATACTAAGCAGACAGTCTTACAATGAGCCTCAAAAGGAGGGAAGGGGAAGGGGAGAACTTGGCTCACAAAGAAAAGAAAAACCTTTAATTATTTTCCCTAATTAACCCTGAAATCGATTCCTCCCGCCTAATTAAAGTTCTTGGCCTTTTCCGTTCTTTTTTTTACAGCCCATAACTCGTTTGTTAAGAAATAAATTGGATTTTTTTTCTTCTTATTTTTCTCTATTTTCATTCCTTTTATTTACCTTTCGTTTCGTCTTTTAGGAAAACCTTGTTTAAAACTAGTATATTTTATTACTTTTTTTTTACTTCCTTCGAATAAAGAAAAAAGAATTATTCCCCTCTCTCAAATCTCAGTAAATACTGAAAAAAAAAAAACTATTATAAAGCAATTTTAATTTTTTTAAATTAGAACCTATTTATAATGTAATATATATTTTCCCGAGACTGAACCAGCGAGTTGAGTGAACAGAACAAACACATTATATCATATTATATGAAACTCTCTAACAAAGGTTTGCTCCAATGTAGAAAGATTACAGGACTATATGATAATATAGAGGGATTTTAGCATTAGCTGAAAATATCTTAGTCCTTGGAGACAAGATAGCTTGCTGTTATCTAATCACATACTTTATTGAGAACCAGATACTAATTATGACTACCATTCAAATTTTATTAAAATCGAAGTTGTTAAGATATGTTGGTTCACAAAAATAATGGACAGCATGACAGACCAACAGACAGACTGACATGGGACCAAATATGTCCCCAAATGTCAGAAACGGATTCCTGTCTTGGAAGTTTTGGATTTGGAGACATAAAAAACTTACCTACGGTAAGCTCGGAAGTAAAATGTATTTCTATTCTTCTTTCTAATCTACAATTGAATAATATTGTCTGAATGGATTAAATAAAATGTAACAATAGTAGGAAAAGAGAAATAAATACACAATAAATTCTTGTAATAGTAAAATTTATCTGTTTATTTTGAAAAGTATTAATTATTTCTGCTTGGCTCTCAAATGTTTAACTACAGTTACTGATAGTGAATAATTGAAATTAGAGGATTTAATTGTGTTTTCGGCTCTATTTACAGTTGGATGGTAAGAAAAGTTCATTACTCTTGCTTCTGCACAAATGTATTTAGACTGGCTCTTTCTCTCTCCCTAGTCCCTCTAGTTGGGGATAAAGCAACTCTATTTGTCAGCGAAAAGGAAATTTATTTCGTCAGTCTGACTTCAGCTCAGGCCTCTCCTCTCCTTCTGTTTTTCTCCCTCGTTTGGTTTTTAAAGTCTCCAAGTAAAGGAATGGTAATAAATAAAGCCAGTTTTAGATAGGGAGATGGTTGGCTCTTTTCCCAATTTTATTTTTTTTTCTAGTTGGCTGTTAGAGAGTTTTAAACATGGTCTGGGAGTAAATTGTACTGTGCTCTATTTCTTCAACTAAAACTTATATACTCTATTGAATGAGTCCAACCCATATAGAGATATATTTATATGTATGTAAGAATACAGTGTATCTAGTATTACAATTCTAAAATTCAAGATATAATTTGTTAAGCTTGTTGTATCGTTCACAGACAAGTGATGTAACGATCAAGCAGCGGTCTTGGGTGTTCACGGTCCCCCGCTGACACCCGGGGCGCGGTGTCAGCGGGGGACCGTGAAAATATTTCAAGGCGTGGACTTATCGTAGTAAAATTTATGTGAAGGGTCATACAGCTCAGGATAGTTCGAAACCAATTGACTTAATTTATCTTCCATAAATAATAAATTGAAAAATGATTCTAGGTTACATTTCAGAAATGTTTTAATTAAAATCGTATCAAAACCGCTTATAAAAAAACTTTTCCAATTATTTGGGGGTAGCAATCCTAATTGAAAGCTAAAATTAATATCAAGACATCACATTGGGTATTTGTTTTCTGACAATGTTTGCCAAATTTTATAGAAGTCGGTCGAGTAGATTGGGGCACTATGCGTATACAGTATACAGTATACACAGACGGCAGATTATGTTCATATATTTTTTACACAACTTTTTTTGAACTCGACACCATAGTATGAAACGATCTATACGTTAAATCTATTCTTGCTTAGTTATCCGTCTGTCTGTATGTATATGTTGTCTCAAAAATTCCTTTGATATTTTTTGAAGAACATAAATTTTATATCAAAAGTTTTGTATGAAAATTTTGTTTGGTCTCCAGCATTTTTTTTTTTTTTTTTTAAATTGTTTACTCACGTTTGCTACTCGCTTCCGAGTTATTAAGCTTTAAAACCAACTAAAAAGCGTCTAGTTGGCACTTTATTATTTTGTTTACGCGTCAACTCTTTTTCTTGATTTATTCATGTTCTTTTAACAACAGATAGAGCCAAAAAAATTATGCTAGAAAGGACCATTGTTATTTTGTATTTCTTAAATGTTTAATTTAACAAGTAGTATCATGAAGATACTATAATATCAAAGACATAATATCATGAAGATTGGACTAGTAATTACTAGATAACCTATATATGTATAATGTATACATTTTTACAGTAAAATTATACCCATAACCAATACAATGTTTCTTGCAAGAAAATCAATTTAAAGGTCTATAAGTGTAGAAAAAGAATATGCAACTATTAAAACAACACACGTAATATTTTCAAGATGGCGGTCAATATGGCGGGTGACTAAAAAAAGTTTTTAGTTACCATGGCATGTTATGCATCAATTTAAAGGTCTCGAAGTGTAGAAAAAGAATATGCAACTATTACACTTAATATTTAAACTTAATCGTACAGAAACCGGCGATTATCGCCTGACGTACTTACGTGAAGCGCGCCTTACTTTTTTAAAAACTAGTCTTATTTTCAACTTTTTTTATTTTTTTGGTTTTTGTATTCTTTACGTAAATTTTTTCCATGTGCAAAATTTGGGAAAGAGAAAGAGAAAGAAAGAAAGATTTAAAGATGGGAAGTGGTTCAAAATTGGGGTAATAAGTGTGCGATAAAACTTACAAAGCAAAGTAATATAAGACCAGTAAAAAGAAGTTGTAATACTAGGGTGTGACATACACTTATAAAGGCATCTGGATTGTCCTCCCTATTATGTAATTAGATTCCCATTTATCTTTATTACTCTTATTACTTCACTTTGTTACATTACTTATATTCTTAATCCAGAACCATGTTCTGTTGTAACCCGGTTCTATAAAATAAAGATTTAGTAATGAAGGGACTTTTATAGTGATCTATATCTATTCCGTCCTTAGAATTTAGAAATCTAGTATTTGAGTAATACAATTATTATAAAACTTCCACATATAAGTCTTATAATTATAAACAAAGTAAATCATGCTATTCCTAATGTTAAATGGACTAGATTTCCAATACTTTTAAAATAGGAGAAGTTGCTTATCGGATTTGATAGACTGAAGTTGTAAAAATCTAAACTCATCTCTCTCAAAGTGTTGAGAGATTAGATATAAATTTAAGTTGGTGATTTTGATTGATAGTTTGTAAATACTTAATAAAACTACTCATATATAGAAGTCAACAATTAAAAAAATAAAAATCCATTTTACTCCATTCAACAGATTCTAGATAGGTCTTACTGTACAAACAACATTTAAGCATCTAATACACTTAGTATCCGTGTATCAATCTGTTGCAAATGATCAATGGAATCTAACCAGTAGCCATCTTGATTACATGTCTAACAATATATATTGAGATAATTGTTTATATGTGCACTG
Organism: Gerris buenoi; assembly: GCA_001010745.2. Classification (NCBI taxonomy): domain Eukaryota; kingdom Metazoa; phylum Arthropoda; class Insecta; order Hemiptera; family Gerridae; genus Gerris; species Gerris buenoi. Next base: position 110,893 of record KZ651654.1, read on the forward strand.
TGCACTACATTTAGAGTTATTTTTCGTAATTTCATTGTTTTGGAAGCTGGGTAAATGGGTAAACTGGTTGGAGAGGACGATGACACAGAAAACTCTGAAATGTTGTTCAAACACAGACAGGGTAACACACACAAGATAGCTAGTCTCTGAAGTATGGCACCATGAAAACAACTCACCCCTCTCCACTGGCAGAGCTCTATATCTACCCCCAACTCTCCCTACAAACCCCCCTCCCTTATCGATTTTTATCAGACTAGAGGCCAAACAACACAACGGAGGGAGTAAAGGGAGGGTAGAAGCGTCGGGAAGTCTTAAAATATTAAAACTATTTTTTTCACTCTTGCTACTACTAAAGCTAACCCTTATTTTATTTTATTTTATTTTTTTTTTGTCCTCTACTCTCTCTCTCCTTACTGATCTATTATTCTTCTTTCCGTTGGCCCTCTCTTTTTATCCCCAGTTATCCTAAATTATCTCCAAATCTGTCAAGACTAGAAAAGAAAGATATAAAAAGTTGCCTTGTCAACGTGAAAATCTTTTCCTTCAACTTCTTATAAAAGAAATAAGAAAATAATAAATCCGAGCTTAGTGTCACTGAAATAAAATAATGACATTTTCTCTAACTAGCGTCGTTAATCTGTACAATCGTAGATTTCAGATATGGGAGTTCCCACTCCCATATCTAATAAAGTTAACCCTTAATCTTGCATTCTCAACATTCCCATGTTGAGAATGCAAGATTAAGGGTTAACTTTATTAATATTTGATATCACGTCTTTTTCTATTAAAGCATATACCATACTACTCAAAACCAGGTTGGTGTGGATTTGACCGAGATTTTAGGATTATCAACGTAAAATATGTTTAGTATCAGAAAGTTTTTCCGAGTTATAAATGCTAAACTGTATAAAAAAGTTTTGTACACTGTTTTTATTATACCGTTCGTTTTTTTTATAAACAACTTCTTAAAAATGGTTTGTAATGATAATTAGTTGAAAAGGACAAATCGACGTGGATTAATCCAAATTTATTACATGGTAAAAGTAAATAGAAACATTTTATGTGACAAAACTGAAATAAATATCAAGGTAAAAGGGGTTGATAATGGAATAAGTACTTTAATGGCTTAAAAGGACATCCATTACTAGGACTAATTCAATTGCATCGTCACTTAAAACGACAATAGCCATCATGGAATAACAGAACAAGACAAGAGAATAATTGATATAAAAAAGAGATAAATACACTACCAACAACTGACCACATCTAAACATACTAGTCGATGTAGAGTTCAAAAAAATACAGACAATGAACTTCTTTTTACCTTTTTACCACTCACCGAAAAAACACTTGTTTTTTTTCCTGTTAATATGATTAACTCAACAATTGTGAAAAAGTGAGTCAAGTTAATAGGATTAGAGAGATACTTGGAAAAAAAACTCTTTTAAGAAAAAGAGAGCTACTTTAAGAGTTAGACACTCGTAGTTTCGTTAAGTGGATAGGGAATATGGGGCACTTTTGGAACACAAATATTTGAAATAGGATAAAAAAAAAAAAGTTGGATTGCGTTTTACGAGCTTACAGCTTAAATTAAAATTTAAATTTACTCATTAAATATCCTATTCGTGCCCCGTAGGTTGTCCATGGTGTCTAGGGCATCATGGGGATCCATGGAGAACCTTGATACCTTTGCATTTTTTAAAAAGATATTATATATGTTTTGTTGAGCTGCTTAAAATAAATAATGTTGTTTGTTTATTTAATACATTCCCATCCTTTGAAATAAAGAAAGAGAAAGGGTAAAAGGTTTCTTCATAGGAACTACGAATTCCAATAAAAGTTAGAAACTTTTCTTTCAAGAAGACTTTTCTCTTAGAAGTTTTAGAAGCGTAACTGAAAGACACACTTCGCTGAACTATGTGGCTCTTTCTATGTGGTTCTGTTGTCTAATAGGCCTTAATAGGGATTAAAAGTTACATTTTACAAAATCAATTTACTCTCTTAATGTTCAGTGAATTCTATATATTGACAAAAATACCGTAAACAGATATACCCTAACCAAGATATACCCTAATAATGAATAAAACAAGACTTGTCTACATCTAAGTAAAGATTAACCTGCATGTATATATCTATGAAAATCAATTTGATATTTTTTCCTTTTAACAATCTATAATCTATGTTAATATCTAAAATAAACCTATGAATTCTTCCTCTTTAGAAAAAATGTATGTATATAAAATTAAATTTTCTACATTTTGCAGCTATTGTGTTATGTATATCAATCAACTTGATGATATACATGATATGATGATGAACATTTGAATGATCAAGTTAAAGATTAATACTATATCTTTATCAAATAGTGTTGCTTAACTTTAAATTTGTATCACAATATCTTATGAACCAGCAATCGAAACACAAATATGGAGCGTAATGAAAGGGCTTTCCAGTGTCAGCTTGATTCAAGATCTTTACACTTAATGCTCCCATAAACGATCAAACATTTTGCTCAAACATGCTGTCGGGCGAATTTAGGCCATACGCGTCAAACATCATGTTTGTCCAAACATCAAACAGCTCCATTAACTTAAAAAATGGTTGCGCAAACATTTTGACCGTTTATAGGGCCTTAATACAAATTGAACCCAAATATGCAAGTCTAGAGCTAAAATATTAATTGGAATAATACTTAAATTTTGATTTTTCTTAGGTCCTTAAATATGAAGACAAACTACAGAAATAATACAAAGTTGATATTAATATTATGATAATTCCATTAATCGTCCTGTTACGTTTAAGAATGTCTTTATCACTAATATAAGTACCACTAAGAACTAATTCAACATTCACAAGTTGCCAGATTTTTACTTATCATAACTAATGTGTTCTTAATGTGCCTTTCAGAGAAATCTAGGCTAAATGTCTGCTTGATTTAGTAGACTATTGTAATTCCAACTTAAATATTCATCATCCATTTATCATGACATTTAATTTATAAAAATAAAATGTTACAAAATTATCTTCAACCAGTATTTCATTAACTCTAATGTTAAATTTGTTTAATTATTTTTTTAACATAAAAAATACGGCTTAAATTAAAACAATAATTGAACATTGAAGTCTTACATACAAGTTCTTATTAAGACTACACCAAGATGAGAGGTAAGAAATTATTAAAATAAAAAAAACAATATTACCAAATAATTGTCTGTTACATTTTACTGCTGTACATCTACTGGTATCTTACGGGCATAATTATTCTTCCGAGTTTTCCAGAGATAACATTCTGAACGAACATTGTGATAACGAATGAATTATTATCATTTATGCCTCCTATTTCCTTGTAGTCCAGGAGATAGCATGCAAAAAAGCAAAAAGTGTGTGATTAACATCAATCTAGAACTTGTGTACAAGTTAATCATTTAGCATCTTTTAAGAATACGTGGTCGGCTAATTTCGTCTTAGGGGCATAGCTTAGCAATAGACAGTGGAGAGCGGACACGTCCCTCAGGTGGACAATGTGATTTTCATGATCCTGAGTAGAAACTTAGTTGATGTTAGTTTGTCACTTGATATAGGGGACCACTTTGATTTGGAATAATGTTTGAATAACTATCAAGGGACATACTAACATCAACTTGATTTTCNACATTTCAGTTTATTTAAAAAAAAGAAAAGAACTTTAGAAAAAAGCAATCAAAACGCTGACTACAGAGTAGAACCAAGAGGCACACTATCTTGTATATACTTAAAAAAATACAAATGAAAAGTGTATCTAAAAACCAACGAAACATTTATTATAATTAAAAAAGGTAAGAAAAGCTTCTCTGATTAGCACTTGTTTTTTAGTCTCAGCTTTTTAAAACTAAAGAAGAGAAGAAAGGCTTACTTGAAAATTAATTGTGAGCTCAAAAAAGGTTGTATGGTGTTTCTTTTAGGTGGTTTTTGGGTGTGGGCAGAATATGATCGCAAACTACCTAGACTCTGTATAAAACTCTCTGCATTGCGGATCTTTTTGAACATTTTAACAATAATGAACAACTTCATTCAGTCTTCTTTATAACCTTGGGACAGTCAAGCAATCGAATAAGTAAAATGCTTAACAAGACGAATATAATTTTATTGCTAGACACGGTTCGAATGTGTTTACATGTATAAAGATTATTTTGTCTAACAATATTTAAACTATGTGGATGCCTGAGATCCACTATACGGAGTGAGTTATTTTTTGTTCACATTTTTTTTTTAATTTGATTGTTTATAAACTACCGCCAAAAAACATTGAAGTTATTTTACTAAGCGTGGCCATATGAAGATGCCCATGTTTCCTGAATATTATATTATTTGCAAAAATCCGACTATTGGCGTAACCATTTTAAAAGTTAACCTTCCGGGAAAAGCCGAGGTATTTTCCTTCTGTAATAGTTAATAATAGGCAATAATTGGTTGTAAAAACATAAAATCAGTGCTATAGAACGCGAGGAAGCTATGTCCCACTCTATTTGGTAGTCTTTTTTATTTTTATTTATCGTAAAAACAGAAATTTAAAGGAAGATTAAACATGAAAAAAGAAAGTACATGGGATTACTTCACCGCGATTTAACTAGAAAAGAGGGTTCTTCAAGATGTGGTAGGTGAGAGGTTAGTGATATAATTATTAATGTCTAATGTTTTGAGTTATACACGAAAAAAAATACAAATTTAAGACTATTTAATGTGCCACTCCCGATGGTTTGAAAGAATTGTTAAACAAACACTTTTCTCAAATGCAATCTCCTTCTACAATATTCAATACATTAATTTGTACAGAGTGTTTTATCTGTGAAAACATGCATGTTTATTGTATTTTAGACGGAGAAAAAGTTCCTGCACCAAAGGAGATGTTATAATAATTTTTGACCGTATCTTAGCAAAGAATCGATCAGATAAAAGACTCGTTTTCCAGTTGTTAGTGGTGAAAGTTTTTGGCGTCAAAGAAAAAGACAATTTTTTCAAGGCGTTCCCTTCTCCTTATGTGTGTATTAGAGGGCTGTGGAAAACCGAAGTTGTGGTCGAACTAGATTAGGAACAGTTGGCAGAGGCAAGACCCCGTCCTGTTTCTAGACACTTCTACAACACCAATATAACCAGGGTAAAAGGAGGAATTAGCGCAAAGGAAAAGCCCGGCAAAACCAGAACCCCGCCAAAAAGCCCTAATTCCCTTTATTACTTTCGTGACAATTTGAAAAGTTACAAGGATATTCTCCTCTTCTGGATTATAACTAAAGGACCACCTTGCTCAAAACCAATTTTTCTTTATTCTTTTAAACTCCAAAGATTTTTTTAATTATTGCTTTCTTCTTTTAAATTAAAAAGTAAAATAATAACAAAAAGTTATAAAAAATAGCTTTAATAAAAATATTATTAGCTCTTAGCTTATAAGAAAAATTGTAATTTTATTAAATTTTCATTTTTAGCACTTCTTAAAAGATAAATCCTATTAGCGCGTTGTTATAAGTCTTGTGTTTTTTAACTGCCCTATATTAATTTACATCAACTCTAACACGAGAAAAGTTACTTCGTACAATGCCAAATTTTCTTAAGTATTGGATTTATTATATAAAACGGAATTGATTACGAAGAAAAAAAAAAGAACTTGCTTATCTCAGATCCATTAAGAATTGGAAGTTAAAATTATCGAATCTTATGATCGACTATTTATTTTATTAATAATATAATTAACTACCACAAGGTTAAAATGTATATTGCAGTTTTATTTGCAAAAATAAATAAATAAAATAAATTAATAAAAATATTAATAACAAAAATATATTAAAAATTTATTTCAAATATAAAAAAAATTAAAAACGACTGCAGTCGAAGCGGTAAATATATAAAAATAAAAAGGACATTCATTTAAATTTAAATATGTAATTTAAAAAATGTATATTGATGAGAGGATAAAAATGAAATCTTCTTAAAAGAAACAAATTAAAATGTCAAAAATAATTTACAAATAATAATGACAAAACGATATAAATTATATTTGGACTGGCATAAAACCACAACCCGAATAAAAACAAACTCATAGATGAAATAACAATTTATTCAAATTAAAAAAATAATAAATATATAAGCGCATTGGATAAAAACTTTATTGTTTAAACAAACAAAAAATAAATTATAAATAATATACACACACACATTATAATTTGAAAGAATGAAAAAAGTTGTATNCTTAAATAAAAAATTCAGAGTTAGTCAGACACTTTTTTGTAAGCAATCTTCTGGACTATGATAATAATTATTCCCTTGAGAATTATGCCTGTATTCTATAAATTTAATCGCCTGTAAATTCGTGCACAATAATAGCCTCCTCGCGTCCAATCACTTGACGAATATAACCATAGAAATCTATCTCATTAAACAAGATTAATGATAAATATAAAATGAATAAGTGCTACTAAAAAATAAATATATTGTACACATGCAAGAGTGGAATCAATAAGTTAAGAAGATTAGAATTAAAATAGAATCGTCACTAGTATAAATTTGACGTAGCATCCAAATGCCATCATAATCGAACAAGTAGTTTTCAAATGGTGGCAGACAATAAACAGATACGAGACCAAAAATATTTCCTTATTCGGAGGCAAAATAAAATTCAACAGAAGGAAAAAACAAAAAAAAAAACATCATTTTAACAAATTGTATAACAAAACCTCGATTTGACTTGTAGTTTGATGGTTTCAGCTATACCTTCATGTTAAGATTGATCCCGTACTTAGCAATCATGTAAGCCCAATAAATGAACAAGAAGTCCGTAATTTTTAAAATAATCAGTTAATATTCCATGTGTATATAAATCGGAATATGTAATTTGTAAATTGTGGAATGACAAACCAGTTTCAATTCTGGCTGATTTATCACCTAATTGTGTCACTATAACATCATCTTTTCTTGTAATTGTCGAATAATTCGTCATGATACCGTTACTTACGCGAACTCGATAAGTTAAATTTGATAAGAAAACAGGTTGAGTTAAGTTGAAGTCAAACCCCTCAATAGGGAAATATTCACTTCCAAGCATTTCAGATCTGATTCTAAAATGTTCTAACCAAAAATCCAAAAGAATTGCAGAAACACTGTTTCCACTACTATAAGCTCGACATTTAACTGACCACATAGACAAAAATAATAAATGAATTAAAACAAATTTCATTGTAAATAATGTTTGTTTAACTCACAATAAAAAACTGACACAAATAAATCAATCTATTCCTTAAATGACTTGGTTTATATAATTTTATCTATAAATATTATATACATGTATGTCAATATTTTTTAATGATTATCAGCTGAGTCACGAAATTATAAGTGAGACTTGAACAAATTTAGCAATGAAACATTGCAAATCTATTGAGTAGAGAAAAATAGATTAAGAAATTATTATATTAAAAAAAAAAAAACATTAATTGGAATAAAGAAATATAAATGTCAACATAACAAATGAGTGATTTATAATTTTATCATAACAATAATTTTACTTATTAAGAAATTTAAAGCAATTTGTTGTAATTAAAATTAGTTTGTTTATTTAATTAATTTGTTAAAATTATTCGAATAATAAGTGATTATGAAATTCGGTATAAGTGCTTTTTTAAAAAACAAAGAGAATTTAAAAAATAAACTCTTATAAGTGTACATGTAAAAAAATCTATTTTTGAGAGGTATGATATAAGTGTTATGTATAAGGGGGAAAAAATACTTTTTTCGTTTTTGTTTGTTTATTACGTCTGTAATTGTATGTATTGCATAATAATTTTAATCTTAATATGTTATAAAATACTTAGCTGTTCATTATTTAAATTTATATTACACAAAAAATATTTTATTTTTCTAATTAATCAAATTTAAAAATATATAAAAAGCTTAAAGCACTTAATATTATATTATAAAACATCTGTATTATTATTACGTTATTGTAATTAATGTGTATAATATTTAACTACGTATTAGACTCGATGAATGTCGGATCGTTTAACCGAAAATAATCATTAGTTAATAAAATATTATGGTAATGTATGTGAGTATGTGTATTAAAAGGTTATTTGACGAAAAGTTTATTTTCGATACTTTGCGAATAAAACTAAATAATAGGGAAACTCAAGATCTTTAGTAACACGGGCTAAACTGTATTAAGTCAGTTAAGTTAGTTAAATGATCCTTTATTTTTAACAAATAACTAGTCATATCCCTTAACTTTTTAACTCGGCTTTGAGTAAGTTAAATGAATTTTATCAGGTTTTAAATCAGGTTGAGATAATTAGGTAGGAAAATAGGTGAGAAAAATATATCTTTCTAAACTCTCAAATGGTGCATTTACAAGCCACTGAAAGATTCATTGTTAAACATTTTAATTATAACTCTCTTTGGTCAAGGTCTCTCACAATCTTCAATTTCTAACATTTAACTCGTCAATATGTAACGCGTAAAACTAAAATCATGAATGCCCCTAGTATTATTATAATTTAATTAAACTTTGCTAATTTTACATAAAATTAAGATCAAAAGGAAATAAATAAACCGCATGAGACCCAAAGATTTTCTGAATCTCGACCTTTCAAGCACACTTATTAAAGAGTTCATTCACAAGCATGTGCGGCTCATGATAGTCCACGAATCAAGTTGATGTTAATTTGTCACTTGATAGGTTATTTATTCAAATATTATTCTAAATCAAAGTGGTCAACTTGAATTTTGGTCTACTTACTAATTTTGTACTAAGGATCATAAAATTAACATAGTCCTCCAAAATGGTCAAATCCACCGGTTTGTTTTTTTCAAATACCTATTGCCATGCTATGTCCCGCAGACGAACTTAACCAACCACTTATTCTTAAAAAAATTAACTTAAATAAAAAATTCAGAGTTAGTCAGACACTTTTTTGTAAGCAATCTTCTGGACTATGATCATAATTATTCCCTTGAGAATTATGCCTGTATTCTATAAATTTAATCGCCTGTAAATTCGTGCACAATAATAGCCTCCTCGCGTCCAATCACTTGACGAATATAACCATAGAAATCTATCTCATTAAACAAGATTAATGATAAATATAAAATGAATAAGTGCTACTAAAAAATAAATATATTGTACACATGCAAGAGTGGAATCAATAAGTTAAGAAGATTAGAATTAAAATAGAATCGTCACTAGTATAAATTTGACGTAGCATCCAAATGCCATCATAATCGAACAAGTAGTTTTCAAATGGTGGCAGACAATAAACAGATACGAGACCAAAAATATTTCCTTATTCGGAGGCAAAATAAAATTCAACAGAAGGAAAAAACAAAAAAAAAAACATCATTTTAACAAATTGTATAACAAAACCTCGATTTGACTTGTAGTTTGATGGTTTCAGCTATACCTTCATGTTAAGATTGATCCCGTACTTAGCAATCATGTAAGCCCAATAAATGAACAAGCTAGAATGTATACATTTAATGATAAGGGTGGCATTTATGGAATATGCATTGAATGGAGTTTAGAGATAGAGTTTAAGTATTGTATAGGCCTNGTATTAGACTCGATGAGAAATTATTATATTAAAAAAAAAAAAACATTAATTGGAATAAAGAAATATAAATGTCAACATAACAAATGAGTGATTTATAATTTTATCATAACAATAATTTTACTTATTAAGAAATTTAAAGCAATTTGTTGTAATTAAAATTAGTTTGTTTATTTAATTAATTTGTTAAAATTATTCGAATAATAAGTGATTATGAAATTCGGTATAAGTGCTTTTTTAAAAAACAAAGAGAATTTAAAAAATAAACTCTTATAAGTGTACATGTAAAAAAATCTATTTTTGAGAGGTATGATATAAGTGTTATGTATAAGGGGGAAAAAATACTTTTTTCGTTTTTGTTTGTTTATTACGTCTGTAATTGTATGTATTGCATAATAATTTTAATCTTAATATGTTATAAAATACTTAGCTGTTCATTATTTAAATTTATATTACACAAAAAATATTTTATTTTTCTAATTAATCAAATTTAAAAATATATAAAAAGCTTAAAGCACTTAATATTATATTATAAAACATCTGTATTATTATTACGTTATTGTAATTAATGTGTATAATATTTAACTACGTATTAGACTCGATGAATGTCGGATCGTTTAACCGAAAATAATCATTAGTTAATAAAATATTATGGTAATGTATGTGAGTATGTGTATTAAAAGGTTATTTGACGAAAAGTTTATTTTCGATACTTTGCGAATAAAACTAAATAATAGGGAAACTCAAGATCTTTAGTAACACGGGCTAAACTGTATTAAGTCAGTTAAGTTAGTTAAATGATCCTTTATTTTTAACAAATAACTAGTCATATCCCTTAACTTTTTAACTCGGCTTTGAGTAAGTTAAATGAATTTTATCAGGTTTTAAATCAGGTTGAGATAATTTAGGTAGGAAAATAGGTGAGAAAAATATATCTTTCTAAACTCTCAAATGGTGCATTTACAAGCCACTGAAAGATTCATTGTTAAACATTTTAATTATAACTCTCTTTGGTCAAGGTCTCTCACAATCTTCAATTTCTAACATTTAACTCGTCAATATGTAACGCGTAAAACTAAAATCATGAATGCCCCTAGTATTATTATAATTTAATTAAACTTTGCTAATTTTACATAAAATTAAGATCAAAAGGAAATAAATAAACCGCATGAGACCCAAAGATTTTCTGAATCTCGACCTTTCAAGCACACTTATTAAAGAGTTCTTTCACAAGCATGTGCGGCTCATGATAGTCCACGAATCAAGTTGATGTTAATTTGTCACTTGATAGGTTATTTATTCAAATATTATTCTAAATCAAAGTGGTCAACTTGAATTTTGGTCTACTTACTAATTTTGTACTAAGGATCATAAAATTAACATAGTCCTCCAAAATGGTCAAATCCACCGGTTTGTTTTTTTCAAATACCTATTGCCATGCTATGTCCCGCAGACGAACTTAACCAACCACTTATTCTTAAAAAAATTAACTTAAATAAAAAATTCAGAGTTAGTCAGACACTTTTTTGTAAGCAATCTTCTGGACTATGATCATAATTATTCCCTTGAGAATTATGCCTGTATTCTATAAATTTAATCGCCTGTAAATTCGTGCACAATAATAGCCTCCTCGCGTCCAATCACTTGACGAATATAACCATAGAAATCTATCTCATTAAACAAGATTAATGATAAATATAAAATGAATAAGTGCTACTAAAAAATAAATATATTGTACACATGCAAGAGTGGAATCAATAAGTTAAGAAGATTAGAATTAAAATAGAATCGTCACTAGTATAAATTTGACGTAGCATCCAAATGCCATCATAATCGAACAAGTAGTTTTCAAATGGTGGCAGACAATAAACAGATACGAGACCAAAAATATTTCCTTATTCGGAGGCAAAATAAAATTCAACAGAAGGAAAAAACAAAAAAAAAAACATCATTTTAACAAATTGTATAACAAAACCTCGATTTGACTTGTAGTTTGATGGTTTCAGCTATACCTTCATGTTAAGATTGATCCCGTACTTAGCAATCATGTAAGCCCAATAAATGAACAAGCTAGAATGTATACATTTAATGATAAGGGTGGCATTTATGGAATATGCATTGAATGGAGTTTAGAGATAGAGTTTAAGTATTGTATAGGCCTCTAATATAATCATAGATAAGATGATCTCTCTTTTATTGGGTCCTATACACACTCTAATCGATGAAGTTAACTAGTTTTACTTGCTTANTCACAGATCACGTCGAAACACTCACTTGAAAGTATTTTTTTTTTTTTTTTTTTTTTTAAAAAGTCAAATTTATTGGATGTTTTTGTGGATAAAAAGAACAAGAAAAGATGGCAGGGCATGTTCGGGTAAAAGTTTATAAGAGAATCAAGATGGTTAGCTGCATTGCGGATAAACTAAAGGTAAAGTTCTCTTCTCTCTGGCAAGGGACCTGTATCGCCTAATGCATTTCTCTCCTATAGGAAACATTAACATTCACAAGCTTGCATCTTTACCTCTAATATAAATTCAAACCTTGCATTCCTATTCCTATGTATCTTGAAAGACAAGTTTGAATCCAGCATTAAAACCTAATCACACTCTATAGCTTCAACGGTAAAATTGAATCTTATAAAAATGACAAACCATAATTCAATAAAATGAAACGAAACGAAAAATCATGAATAAATAAGAACCTACTAGAAGTATTTTTTCATTAAAAATTAGAAGGCACAGAAAAATCTTTAATTATTTAACAATTTCAGGCTGCCTATCTGTAACACGATAGACTAAAAAAGTTGTAATTTTAATTAAAAATTATTTATATTTCTCAAATATAGAGAGATTAAGTATCCTGAGGGTGAATAAATTATATTTTTAGATTTTAATGGATAGCTTATTAAGAAGATCTTTTAAGTCTAAAAATGTGATTTTCTCAACCGTCCTAGCACAGATACGAAAAGGCCATTGCGGTTGTAAGAATGCTTAAGAAATAAGGGATCAAATCTTCTCACTATACCTCTCTCAGAGAGGAAGTTGAGGTGCCTCTTAACATGAGAACATGAACATACACGGAGACCATTAATTGTATTCTAGCCCTATTTGCAAAGGTTGGACTGCTTGTTAGTCTAAAGGGCATGGTTAAAATATGAGGGTTTCTACAATTAAGGGATTTACATGGTATGGTGTACTTATGTAAGTACTTTTTATAATGAGTGACAGAGAATCTTACTAATAGGATAGCTTCTTAAACGATCTTAATAATATAGACCTTAGTAATGCATAATATATATGTTCATTTTCATATCTACCAACTACCATTGCATTATGGTTAGTCATCGATCTGTGTAACTCTTGTTGCCATTGTCTATTGTCGGTATTTAATAAAGTACTCAAAATTGATTTTATATGCAATATTTCACCTCCTCTTGAGGCATCTTATGGCCTTTAATAATAATAATAGGCCTATTATCCTACTGATTATTATATTAGTACGTATAAATGTACAAATTAAATTAATTATTGTTTGTAATTTGAGTGATGTGTAAATAAGAACAATAGATTGATAAGAGTAAGCAGAATTAAGCTATTGAAATTAATATGGCAGTAAAATCTATTAGAATTGAAATATTTATTCATTAGGATCTACACAGGTAATCCTCAAAAATTATTAATAAAATGTATTATTAACATTTAACTTGTGTTAAATGTTACAAAAAATATATTTGTTCCTGGTGACAACCAAATATAATGGTCTAAACCGGTATATTTAATTAAACATTTAATTTCAATATTAGGGCTTATATAGCTAATGGAGCGATACGCCACCCAGGTGTAATCTATTACATATAATATAGTTGTATAAGCCCTTTAACAGGCGTAAGCCCTTCACGGGCTGTTGCACCACATATCATTATTATATTACATAATCTTAAACATTTGCTGTTATGATTTTAAAATAAACAGACCAAATATTTAAAATTCGAGTATTTATTAATTATTTAGTAAATTTTAAAATATATAGGGTGCAACAAATATATAATGCATAAACAAAGTAAAATATTAAATACCTTGATAAGAATATATTATTTAATGAGAATATTTTACACTTTTATGATCTCAGTTTAATTAATATTAAAATATTTCAAGTAAAAGATTATACTACTTAAAAGTGGGGTCATGTGCAAAAGATGAAAGTGACAAAATAAAATGCTAATATCCACCTACTAAAGAGGTTTTTGAGCGCTGAGCGGGTAATTTATTATTCATATTAGGTCCAAAATCGGTCAGCTAATGAATAGCTAATAATTAAGAGGGTACTAATCGAATGGATCGATCAAATTCTAGGTGGTAATGAAGTGAAGGGTCTATTACCCTGCTCAAGTGTACTTGTCATTTTTTTTAGTTCACGAAAAAAAGCGTAGGTCATTTTCAAAGGGGTTTAAAATTTAAAACCCAAGTTCATTTTTTTAAATACTAGTTAATATTACCTTAAAAAATTACATCCGTATAATTAAAGAATCAATTTAGATTATGTAAAATATTTTTAATAATAAATAATACGTTATATCGTCGTCCGCGTTTGAACAAAGTGGAGCGGGAACCGACGTTTTCTTATGGCTGTTGCACCACATTATTATATTATTGCACCACATTATTATATTACATAATCTTAAACATTTGCTGTTATGATTTTAAAATAAACAGACCAAATATTTAAAATTCGAGTATTTATTAATTATTTAGTAAATTTTAAAATATATAGGGTGCAACAAATATATAATGCATAAACAAAGTAAAATATTAAATACCTTGATAAGAATATATTATTTAATGAGAATATTTTACACTTTTATGATCTCAGTTTAATTAATATTAAAATATTTCAAGTAAAAGATTATACTACTTAAAAGTGGGGTCATGTGCAAAAGATGAAAGTGACAAAATAAAATGCTAATATCCACCTACTAAAGAGGTTTTTGAGCGCTGAGCGGGTAATTTATTATTCATATTAGGTCCAAAATCGGTCAGCTAATGAATAGCTAATAATTAAGAGGGTACTAATCGAATGGATCGATCAAATTCTAGGTGGTAATGAAGTGAAGGGTCTATTACCCTGCTCAAGTGTACTTGTCATTTTTTTTAGTTCACGAAAAAAAGCGTAGGTCATTTTCAAAGGGGTTTAAAATTTAAAACCCAAGTTCATTTTTTTAAATACTAGTTAATATTACCTTAAAAAATTACATCCGTATAATTAAAGAATCAATTTAGATTATGTAAAATATTTTTAATAATAAATAATACGTTATATCGTCGTCCGCGTTTGAACAAAGTGGAGCGGGAACCGACGTTTTCTTATGATGTGAATTAAACTCACACTTCATAAAATTCAAGTAAAAAAATCAGTAAACTGATAATTTCGAAAGATTTGAACAAAAAGACAAATATTGATCATTGTAATTTCGACAATAAACTAAAACACTAGCTGTGCTTGTTCACCCTTGCTTAGCGGCAACTCGTATACGCATTTGGATTCTCTATTTTTTTAATTTTTTTTTTAATTATTTTTTGGCTGCTTAACCTTCAGGCCACTAGCCGCCTATAATTAAAACTTTATCATAAAACAATTACAGTAACATAAAATCCATGATAACAGGAATCATCATATTGAACGTATCATATGTTGTCAAATACGTCTAAGTCTTTTAGAAATTCAAATAATTTTCTAACATTGTCGTGATTTGGTTATTAAGTGTGTAAATTAACTAAATCAATAATTTATTTTGGACATAATTCAGTCCGCTGATATTGAGAATTACGTTTCACGAATTTAATTTATAACCAAGGTGGCGATTGTTATTTTGATTATTTGTTTTAAGTTTCAAAAACCTGCAATAAAAGCTCACAGTTGTAAGTTGTAAGCGTACGTGAGAACACGCTATTGCTTTCAGTTGGATATGATAGGTCTCCTTTCTATATGTGCATATAAATTATATATATATATTTAATAAACTAGTTGATGTGGTATGGTGTGATTTGCGCTATACGTGAAGTACCTGAATAGACAGGAAGCTATTCAGGTACTCATTCTCCTGCGGATTATAATTGATTGCCTAATATATCGTGCTATACGGATCTAAACCGATTTTATCCTTGTTTTATCCACCCTCCCACCTCTTGTTAATGTATAACTTTCACCAGTAATAAATTGAACATTGTGACCTACATAGAGGATGATGCTACAACTTTTTTTTTATATTGACTGAATGATTGATCGACTTTAAGCTATTCCCTATTGATATAGTATCGAATAAGCTATTCATAATTTATAAGAAATAAAATCATTGATTGCATTTTGAATCAAGGTCATTATATTTGAAGACTTCGATAACAACAATTACGAATGACAGATGATCGATGACTTGGATAAAAAACCAGACGTTGAAAGATAATAATAGACAATCTCATAAAATGTATGGTAACTAAATATAAGATGAACAAAATTAATTATATCCTTTTATATACCTATAATATATTTTCAGAACGATTTATAAAAACTTATAAATCTTTAGTAATAAAAACTTTATGACTTGTTTAAAAAAGAGGCTTAAATAGATTTGTATAAATTTCTAGATTATCTTATCTCGTTATCAAAGTTCAATTAGAAATTAAATTTCTGGAAGGACACATATATATTCATCAATATCTTGGAAACTCAGGATATGATTGTTCTGACAATGTACTTAAAATGTCGTAGAAATTGGCCTAACTGTTTAGGCTCCACCCACAGACTGACTTTTGTTTAGACTTAAAAGAACTTGAAACGTGTAAATCCACCAAAATCGAATGTAAATTACTTTTTTGAGAAAGTAAAAAATCATATTGACGATTGCTCCAATTGTAAATTATGAGCAGTTTAAAATACTATTTTTTGGTAATACTTTAAAATAGTATGAAATGTTATGTTTGTGGAACATTACCAGCTCCAGTTCCAGTAGCATTCTTTTTTTTTTTATTCGCTGCTTGATGTGAATTCCTATTTCTTGATAAAACATGTCACTCTCACTTGTAAGTTGACATTACTTTTTATGGAAAGAAGGGTATAGAAGTGAGATGTAAATTGTACATTTACGAGGAAGTCCGATTATAACTAGTTATACATTAATGAGTACTGAGGAAAAAACCAAATGACAGTGATGTGCAGATGAACAATACTACTACAGAATTATGTTGAGATTATAAAACACATTTGTATTTTAATAAAGTGATCTATTTAATTCTATTAGTAATTTAATTTCATCTAAAAAAAAAAAAAATAATGTTTCCTAATATATCCATTGGAATGACTAAAAAGATGAAAAATGTTGAGTGAACTTGTAAAATCGGCTTTGATATTAAGAATCACAGATCACGTCGAAACACTCACTTGAAAGTAATTTTTTTTTTTTTTTTTTTTTAAAAAGTCAAATTTATTGGATGTTTTTGTGGATAAAAAGAACAAGAAAAGATGGCAGGGCATGTTCGGGTAAAAGTTTATAAGAGAATCAAGATGGTTAGCTGCATTGCGGATAAACTAAAGGTAAAGTTCTCTTCTCTCTGGCAAGGGACCTGTATCGCCTAATGCATTTCTCTCCTATAGGAAACATTAACATTCACAAGCTTGCATCTTTACCTCTAATATAAATTCAAACCTTGCATTCCTATTCCTATGTATCTTGAAAGACAAGTTTGAATCCAGCATTAAAACCTAATCACACTCTATAGCTTCAACGGTAAAATTGAATCTTATAAAAATGACAAACCATAATTCAATAAAATGAAACGAAACGAAAAATCATGAATAAATAAGAACCTACTAGAAGTATTTTTTCATTAAAAATTAGAAGGCACAGAAAAATCTTTAATTATTTAACAATTTCAGGCTGCCTATCTGTAACACGATAGACTAAAAAAGTTGTAATTTTAATTAAAAATTATTTATATTTCTCAAATATAGAGATATTAAGTATCCTGAGGGTGAATAAATTATATTTTTAGATTTTAATGGATAGCTTATTAAGAAGATCTTTTAAGTCTAAAAATGTGATTTTCTCAACCGTCCTAGCACAGATTCTGACAATTCCTTGATTTTGTCTACGGACCCTTATATTTTCCTGCGTGTGTCTGTCTGTCCGTCCGTACGTCTGTCGCCTGCTCTCACGGCAACTACTTTCGTCCGATCACTTTGAAATTTGTCATATATGAGTAAAGTACCGAAAAAATGGTTTCTCAAAAAAATAAAGAGTATAAAACATAAGGATTAAACATAATATTTTTTTCTTAGATCGTGTGGGGTATTATATAAAAGGGTACGTCAAGCTAATTACAAAAATATATAATTTTTTGGTTATAAACTTTGATAAGGTGAGCGTAGGTGAGTTAAATTGGTGTGAAAAGTGCCCCCTCCCCCCTTTCTAACTCACTTATGTAAAGAGTAAAAATTCTAAAAAAAAATGCCTGAACATTCTTTGACCAAAAGTAATGATCCTACAATACTTTAAAAAAAGGCAATATAATAAAAAGGACTGCCTTCACAATACTTTAAAAAAAAGGCAATATAATATCAACTTTTTTTTTAAAAAAACTTAAAGACAGGGGAAATTAATTAAGTAAAGTGATTATATTCTTAAAAAAAACTCATAGCAGTGCTGGGGGCGGAGCCTGCACCCCCCCCCCTTCTACCGGTTAAGTATGCGGTTACTCACAGACAAATCCTAAAACAGAACATTTCCCTAATGTCGATGAATAAATGAACACGATATTCTATTTTTGATTAGGTATACAACCACCGAAGTACGTCCGTCCCCTATTTATGATTTAGGTATACAACCACCGAAGTACGTCCGTCCCCTATTTATGATTAGGTATACAACCACCGAAGTACGTCCGTTCCCTTATCTACGAGGGCTATTCTAGGTTCTCGGCCCATTGCCCCAGGCCAAAAGTTACAAGGCAATTGGACCCAAGACTCCGGCAGCTGCGCAACGGGCCTGGTCTCGCTCGCTTAGATTTAACGAAGCATATTCTATGCAAAAACGAATCTAATGTAAAATGTAATAACAATAATTCATGCACATACATACTACTAATAGCAATAATATATACTAAATCAATTACTATAATACAGAAAAATAAGTGTTCATAAAAATGATTTAATTATAGGCAAAATTTAAAATTTGTCAATGAATAGTAGAATACATTTTATATGCAGTTAACTAAAAGTACAACTGCCTGTTATATCAGGCTGTTAATTCATCATATTACCATCATTATTAATGAGATAAAAAAAAAAATGCTATATATAGGACTACAACAGATTTGAAGGTACATTTCAGTAACTGAAGTAGATTAAAATTTAAAACCTTTTGGGAGACCTGAAAAGGTTTTTAAACATTCAATTTTTAGTGTTAAATACTGCAATGAATCCTACCTACTCAATTATTCTGTATACTATGAGCAGGAATCTAATCTTGGACAAATTTTAATAATAACATTATAAATTCTAGAAAAAAAAATGTATTTTAATTTAAAAAAAACATTTTTAAGATTTTTATCGGCTTTCAAAAAATAAAATCTATATAATTGTAAATGAACATACACGTATTATTTCTCTATCAAGTTACTCAATATATTTGGTTATAATGCAGTTTAACACGCGAAAACTCAATCGGAAAGGACAAATGATTAGGAATACAATCCATTTCATGCTATTACATTATTGCAATGACAGATTAAATGCAAAGCTCTCTCTATTGTTTTTATATATATATATGTATCACATT